>JASDQU010515118.1:27010-69722 GCA_032191745.1 Picea mariana | reverse complement strand
AGCCACTGCTAAACTCTTCTTTGAACAAGTGTGAGTACACTTTGGGATCCCAGAGTTTATCATCTCAGATTGGGACAGTAGGTTCCTCAGTACATTTTGGTCAAGCCTCTAGTCGATGTTGGACACCAAGCTCACCAAGTCCACAACTTTCCATCCACAAACTGATGGCCAGACAGAGGTCGTCAATCGGATGATCATACACATTATGTGCATGTACAATTCAAAGAATCCACACACATGGGATGAGATCCACCTCTATGTACAACACAGCTACAACCGGGCTCTCCATAGCTCAACTAGCCACAACCCCGTTCAAGTGGGCTTGGGATTCCAGCCACTATGTCCCATTGACATAGCCATGCCATTTGTGGCTACTAAGGAAGATTCATCTCATGTCCAGTATGAGGCGGATAAGGAAAACAACTTCAATGAGCACATTCAACACATCCACCAATAGGTTCATGACATCTTGGACAGAGCCAATGCTAAGTACAAGCAACGACATAATCAACATCGGGTGCCACACAACTTCCAAGTGGGCGACAAAGTGTGGCTGCATTTTCAAAAGGAGTGCCTCGCTGGACCCCACCGCAAGCTTCGTCCACTTCGATATGGGCCGTACACCCTCACCAAGGTTGTAGGGGAAAATTCCTTTGAGCTTAGCATTCCACCATTCTTTGGTCTGCACCCAGTGTTCAATGTGGACCACCTTCGGCCCTACTTTACACCTCTACTAGACACATCCGACATGGCATAACAACTCACACCAATAGAGTTAAATCTAAACTACATGGAACAAGCCAGAACTGATCAGATCATGGATACACAGATCAAGCACACCCGAAAAAAAGGATACTGCTATATCGAGTTGTCAAAGCAGGCCAACTCCTTCACCAAGGCAAATGGCTCACCAGGGACCAAGTTCAGCAGAAATTTCCTCATCTCATGGAGGAACTCAACGCAATGGGGACCATTGCTTCCTAAGGGGGGAGAAATGATCCAGGTGGATATTGGTGGCCACCCGCCTATTCCACTTGGACCCCCACCATTGTTTCTTTCAGTTTTTCAGTTTTCACACAGTTTACTATTTTTAGCAGTTTTTTCAGGTCCTGAACTTTCGGGGCCATTTTGAGGCCCTAAATGATGTTTTTTTGGGTATATTGTTGTCGCAAAATAGCATCTAACGATGATATTTTTTCTCGAGCATTGTAGGCCTTGGATAGATATTTCCAATGAGCTATCATACACCTAAAACGGAGATCGTATGCAAAAGTTACGACCCGGAGAAGTTGATGCACCAACTTACCCAAACGAGACCCACATGACTTTTGGTGCTTCATCTCCCAGGGTTAGGTTTTTGGATGTCTAGGACTTTTGGCATTCCCATTTATTGTAAAAGGGCCTTCAGAGCCTCATTGTAAGGATCTTCTCCTGGATGCGAGTAGCAACCACATCTCTTCTCAGTGATAAGCTACCAGCGCCCTAGCTAGTTTATTTCCATTCTATCTCTAAGCATATTTCACTCATTTGTTATTAATGAAATGAAGTCTTATTTCTGGTGCATCTTTGTGTTTATGTGTATTTATGTATTTCATTGTGTTCCTACATAAATCCGGATCACATTGTGTGATGATGACCCAACATTGTGCCCTTACTTTTACCATCAACCCTTTCTAGGATATTGTTCTTTGTGATCTGTCTTATTTCAATTACGTAGATGTGCTTTTTTGTATTCACTATCAGGAACTTCATCACGCTATATATCATGTTCTCAATCATCGGTATAACCTTTAGAAATATGGTTTTACCTATGCCCTTACCTCATCCTCTCTGAAAACCCCTATCTTATTTTCTGGTGAACCTTTTTTCCATCGAAACAATCTCAACAAATCCATTTCCCTCTGTGTGGTGCACCCTCTTAAACCAAATATCCCCTCTCACATCCTTCCTTTAGGTATGACCTCTTTACTCTCCTTTTAATATGTCTTTGTTAAACCCATAAGAATACCCCCATCTATTCCATTGAACATTCCATTGATATTATCCGTGGAGTTGTTTTCCCCATTCCCCTTCTTATCATCTAGCTCCTCATGAGGGTGAGGAACTTGAATGAAAACTCCTACAACTTATTAATAGCGGGCACATCCAATTGAGTTCATCATGTTGTGCCTCTTCTTCCTTCATCATTTCCAAGGAGTCTAAGGATTGGCATCTAGGCATAGACTATCGGGCTCTAAATAAGGTTATAGCCAATAATCGTTACCCTCTATCGTGCATTGATGATTTATTGGATCATTAGAAGGGTTATTGATTCTTATCAAAACTGGATCTTATAGCAAGGTACCATCAGGTTCATATGAATGCATGAGACACATGGAAGACATCTTTCAAAATTAAGTTTGGTATTTATGAATAGATAGTGATGTTTTTTATGCTAAGATATTTAGACACTTAGGAGTTAGTTAAGATATACTTGGTCTAATGTGTCGTTAGGTAAAAGTGTGCTTCTTTAGTATGCATTAGTATGCATTTGTAGTTAGAAAATTCGATGGTCAGGATATGTTCCCAACATAGAGTGATTTGATAGTTCATATTCTCCTCGATTTTAATGGCTACATTGAACCGAATATTAACACTTGATTGGTCCATGATCTTTATTTAAAGAGAATGGAGGTTCATTTTCCAATGATCAATTGTGAGAAACTCTCTTGTAAAAATCTCTCTATAATCTTTTTATTTTGCATTAATAAACTGCTCCAAGTGGTCGTGTTGGCTGCGGTCATGGATGTTTCCTTGTAGGGTTTTTACCATGTCAAAACATCGATGTGTTGATATTTTATCTGGTTGTGTGAGTGTTCATTGAATGTGTTCATCTTCTGTTGGAATACCTATGTTATAGAACATGGTATCAGATCATGTTTGAAGACCCACTCTTGTTGTAGATTGAGATCGTGAAGATGAATTTCATCATCTTTAATTTGTACCATTTTTTTACATTTTGGGGCTAAGAAGATTGTTCCATTGTGTCTAGAGTGTTTTTTTCAGTCATGAACATTTTTTGTTTTACTCGAAAAGATTTTGTTTTTCCCAAGATACAACTATTTCAGTGAGGGTATAAAGTCTGAATACACCCTTTTAAATTTTTCAAGAGTATTATTTTGGTTTTATATTATTTTTTTCCCGATTTCTACTCTTTTAGATCTACTTATTCTCTTTTCCCTATTCCCTGTGCGATCTCCAAAAATCAGAAAAAGATAGAAAATATGCATTTTCTGGGTAAGCTAACCGAGATCTAATCCTTATTGTCATCGAGAAGCAAAAAATTTTTCCTTCTGTGAAAATATTTTTTATGAGCACGCTCTCTAAGGCCGTCTTCCATAACAAAAAAAACAACACCGCCAATCCTCCTTGTAAGAAATAAAGTATGTTTTTCTAGCTCACTTGGTTCAAAGTTTCCTTATTAAGTAAGAGGTCTTGAATTCAAGTCTCTTTTTTTGTTACTTTTTTTTTTAAATTTCCATGCATCAATTGTAAAGTGTATCTCAATTCAAGTATAAAAGTGAATCACTATAAGTATATTTAATGTTTTATTTTAAGTTTATTTATTTTGCATGTAACTTTATTTTATAAAGTAACTTCATTGGAAAAGTGATCCCCACTTATTTTTATAAAAGTGGGTCACTTCATAAAGAAACTTATTTGTAAAAGTGAGGTTATTTGTAGGGGTATCACCATGTGGACCAACTTCTACTTTCCACGTGGCTCTTTGGTTACCATATATGCCTTTTTTTAAAAAGGCATAACTTTCCCATACAAAGTTTGTTTTCAATGCCCCCTTTTTTAAAACCTCCTACTTTTTCAAAATCTTTCCATCTAGATCATCATTTTCAGTTTTTAAATCCATATTATATGAATATTTAATATGGATTCTTCTAGTGATATTTTTCTTACCAACACCAACTACCTCCAATGGAAATCCCATATGTAGGATTATTAACAAGTAAAAGGATGTACCGGATAACCTTGGGAAAGGAAAAAGAACCCGTTGATGATGACAAGAAATTCAAATGGGATAATAGGAATGATGAAGTGAGTGGATTGATCAGAATGTTCATATCTCTTGATTTAAGTTTCCACCTTCAAGAAATTGATGACCTCGATGAATCTGGGGAAAATCTTGAATCTATGTTTGGTAGTCAAAATATTATTCGAGGACATTAGTTAGAAAATTGTATATTGACTTTAAGTCCAAATGATTTTTCTTGCATTGAAGACTAACTATATAAGTTTAAAACACTTAGAATTTTATGTGATGAATGTAACATAAATCTAGAGAAAGTGTGTTGCATCTGTATTATTATTTCTAATTAAGTAGTGCATATTCTGTGTTTGTATATACCTTTTATGCCATGAGAGAGGCTCTAGGAAAATGTTATCAAAAACCCATTCTTAAGTCATTTTATGATGATTTGATTAGAGAGAAAGATAAGCTTTGTACAACTTGGAGTGATCAATAGTGTAGGTACTTCTAAAAAAGCCTTAGTATCCTAGTAGAAAGATAAACCAAATAATCCCAAGGAGAAACATCCTTGCCATAACAACAAGAAAAACAAAGGTCCCAAACCCACTCGGATAGGTTAAACTCTAATGGTGAAAAAAGAGAAAAGGATGATAGACATTGCAACTTTTGTGGGAAAGATGGTCACGATGAGCCTAAATGTTTCAAGAATATGGAATCTTTAGAAGTAGCAATGAAGAAGCACATCATGAATATTGACTCTACTTCTTCTTCTTCTACTCGTGGACATGCACTTTCCTCTTCTGGTTTCTACTTCAATGCAACTTCTACTTCTTATTTTGATCAGTGGATTATTGACTCTAGATAATATTATTATATGGCTAAGTAGAAAACCATATTTTCCACTCTAAATGAATGTAACACCAAGAAAATATTTCTTGGTGAGGATAGATCTCTTATTGTTGTAGGATATGGAATAGTTCGGGTAGATAATGGTCATTTCAGTTATGTACTATGTGTTCCAAGTATTTCCTATAACCTTCTATCAGTATATCAAATCACTCATTTAGGTGAAGGTAAAACCATAGAGTTTTCACCTAAGGAAGTTGTAATCAAGGATCTCAAATATCCTCACCATGTTCGTTCAACTGGAATTGTTGATGATATTACAAAGTTGTACAAGTTTGACAGCTTTGGTTCATCACCTTTTCCATTAGTTTTTGTTGCTCATAACGAAGACTTGAACAAACTTTGGCATGAGAGGTTTGGTCATCTAAACTATTTCTCGTTGCATCCACTATGTAATGAACAAATGGTGACTGGTCTTCCTCTTGTTTTATGCAGAGATGGTGTTTGTGTCAGTTGTGTTATAGAAAAATATCATCGGGACAGTTTTGACAAGCATGCCTCTTGGCATGCCTCGAGCCCTTTGCAACTTGTTCATAGAGTCTTCTGTGGTTGACTTTCTTCTCATTCTTTTTTTGGGTGCAAGTATTTCTTAACCTTCATTGATGACTTTTCCAAATTTACTTGGGTTTACTTATTAAAACTTAAAAATTTTGACAAGTTTCTGGCCTACAAGAACCTTGTAGAAAAGCAATATGGACATCAAATTCAAAGGTTAAGAACAAATAATGGAGGCGAATATGTGAACAATAATTTTACAATTTATTGCATGACACAGGGAATCCAAATGCAACGCACTTTTCCATATACACCACAACAAAATGGTGTTGCTGAGAGAAAGAACCGCACATTAAAATAAATTCCTAATTGTATGATCCAATCTAAGGGATTAAGTCTAAAAAATTGGGTAGAAGTCATCAATTGTGCAAATTACATAGGAAATCACACTCAAAAAAAGGGTCTTAAAAATATAACACCGGAAGAAGCATGTACTAAAATTGAACTAGATGTAAGTCACTTATGTGTATTTGGCAGTATAACATGGGCTCACATTCCTAATGAGGAAATGAAAGCATTGTATCCTAAAAGTGATAAGTGTATATTTGTTGGTTATTATAAAGATGTCAAAGGTTACAAACTTATTGAACCACATTGTAATGAAATTATTATTAGAAGAGAGGTTAAATTTGATGAAAATATCTTCGCATGTGAGACTA
Source organism: Picea mariana (assembly GCA_032191745.1). Classification (NCBI taxonomy): domain Eukaryota; kingdom Viridiplantae; phylum Streptophyta; class Pinopsida; order Pinales; family Pinaceae; genus Picea; species Picea mariana. The sequence continues at coordinate 63,581 of JASDQU010515118.1, read as the reverse complement.
ATTCGACGATTGTTCCTTCTTTAGGTTGCAAGCCATCTTCGACATTTATGCCTTCTTCTATTTATATTCTGGTTTCTTCTTTAGATGATGATAGTGAGGGTGAAAATCCACCTCCACATGCTCACCTTCCTCCAGATGAGTCCATTGAACCTGAACTAGCACCAACAACACTGCTTCCTAGATGGGTATGTTCAACATAAGAAGCACCTGGTGATCTTTTCGATGATCCTTCAAATCAACATCAGATACATTCACGGTTCCAATGATCCTTTTCTCTTTTCTCTCGAGTTTCATAGGCTTGTGATCCAGATACATTTGTATAAGCTTCAAGTCATCCAGATTGGGACACATCAATGAATGAAGAGTATCGTTCTTTAATGGAAAACCATACTTGGGATCTTGTACCTCTTCCAAAAGGAAGAAAACATGTCATATGTAAATGGGTCTATAGAACTAAGTATGCATCATATGAAGGTTTTGAAAGGTACAAAGCTCAATTAGTTTCCAAAGTATTTTCCCAAGTTGAAGGAATTGAATAATGAAATCTTTGCCCATGTAGCCAAAATGAATTACATCCACCTTGTTATTTTCCTTGCTGCCTCACATAAATGGTAGGTCCATCAGATGGATATTAAATCTTCCTTCTTGCATGGGGATTTGAAAGAACAAATGTACATGTACCAATCTCTTAGCTGTGTCCATAAGGACTCTAGCCTTGTTTGTCTCCTTAAGAAATATCTTTATGGTCTTAAGCCAGCTCCTGAGCTTGGTATGCCAAAATGGAAAACTTTATTATTGACACTAGATTTTATAGATGTCATTATGATCCTAATTTCTATACCAAGAAAGAAGGAATGCATCTCATAATCCTTGTCCTTTATGTTGATGACCTTATCCTTACTAGTAGTGACTCAAAACTTTTAAACCATGTGAAAACCATCCTTAAGAAGAAATTTGAAATGACAGAGTTAGAATTTTTGCAGTATTTCCTTGGCCTCCAAGTTTTGCAAACCAATGAGGGAATTTTTCTTTTCCAATGTAAGTATGCTTCTGACCTTCTTCGTTTCTTTCACATGGAATATTGTAAACCAACCCTTTCTCACTTCCAATCTGGAGTCAAGATTGATGCCGCCTGTACTTATCCTGAATTTGATTCCACCTAGTACCGTCAGTTAGTTGGTATCATGTTATACCTGACCTGATCTTTCTTTTGTTGTTAGTCTTGTTTCTCGATATATGGAAAAAAAAACCATGAAATCCATTGGAAAACAACTAAAATGATACTTTGGTATGTCCGAGGTACAATTCAGTTTGGCATACATTACAATTAAGGGGGGACTCCTTTATTGGTTGGTTTCACTAATTTAGATTGGGCCAGGAACCCTCATGATAGGAAGTCTACTACATGTTATGTTTTCAACATTGATTCAGGATCTGTCACTTGGGCCTATAAGAAACAATAGTCTATTGCACTTTCTTCAACAGAAGTAAAGTATCAAGAAGTGGTAAATGAAAGTCAAGAAGCCTTGTGGCTTCGACAGATCCTTTCAGAGTTTGGATTCCAACAATAGCATCCGAACTGCCATTGGTATGATAATCAAAGTGCCATAAAGCTCACAAAATACCCAGTTCAACATTAGTGCAACAAACACATCTAGCTACACATGCACTTCATCATAAATCTCATTCATGATCAAGTTATTGAAGTTCTCTTTTTCCCTACATAATATCAATTTGCAAACATTTTCACAAAGTCTCTTACAGAAGAAAAGTTTTCCAAACTTTGATTTATGTTAGGAGTTCAGGAAGTTGTCATTAATTGGGGATAGGTGTTAATGCCTCGTTCCTTCTCCTATTGTGTCACTATTTTAAATCCTTCAATCGTATTCCAAGTTGTTATTAAGAGATGATGTTAGGTTATTTGGACACTTAGGAGTTACTTAAGATCTACTTGGTCTAATGTTTCATTAAGTAAAAGTGTGTTTCTTAGTGTGTTTCTTTAGTATCCATTAGTATGCATTTGTAGTTAGGAAATTTGATGGTCGCGATACGTTCCCGAAATAGATTCATCTGATGGTTCATAATCTTATTTAAAGATCATGGTCATTTGTTGGTGATTGATTGTGAGAAACTCACTTGTAAAAATGTCTCTGTAATCTTTTACTTTTGCATTAATAAATTGCTCCAAGTGGTCATGTTGGCTGTGGCTATGGAAGTTTCCCCGTAGGGGTTTTACCATGTCAAAAAATTGGTGTGTTGATACTTTATCTATTTGTGTCAGTTCTTACTGAAGGTGTTTGTCCTCTGTTAGAATATCTGTGTTGTCGAACAATTCGTTCTTACTAATTCCCCTTCCACTTTCCTAAGGCTAATCAATGACATTTTTAGAGCACACTTGGGGAAAATTGTGGTGATCTGTTTGGATGATATATTGGTCATCAAAAAGACCTTATAGGATCATTTACTCCATGTGTGCACTATTATAGACTTATTGTGCACTCACAAACTAGGGGTGCAACATTGTAAATATTCTTTCGGGAAATTTTCAGTTCAATATTTGGGTTTTTTTGTCTTTGTTATGGTTTTATCCTATATCCAGCTAAATAATAAGCTCTTACATAGTGTTTGTCACCTCACTCATCTTTGGAACTCAAGATATTTATGGTTGGCATGAGTTGATTTTCATAAATTCTTAGACCAAGGTATAGGAGGAATGTCATTTAAATTGGGCTACTCACATTAAACATTTTCAATTGGCGATTAAATAAAATAAGGGAATGTCTAACTGGATTGATGATATATTGATCTGTATCTCGATGTAGGTAAATCAAATCGAGGATATGTGTTGTGTTGCCTATGTGACTTGGAATCCTCTCCATGGTTTTGATCCCTTCTTTGTAGAGATATGGACAATTATGCAACATCCTAATGAGGTCAAGCAAACGTCATTTCTGGATTACATAATTAGATATCAATGGCTATATAAACTCAATTAGTTATATGTCTCATATTATGAATATCAACTTACTTTGATCAAGGAGGATCATGTTTCCTCCTATGGGGAAATTTAGGGTCTCTGAAAAATAGTTCAGTACTCGTAACAACATTTTCGTTGGCCTTCTATGAATTGTCAAGTGGAGCATTTTATCTTTTCCTATGCATTGTGTGGTCAACATAAATCCGCCAATCCTAAATTTTATTTGTATCAACCCCTTTCTCTTCCTTCCCTCCCTTGGGACTCTATTTCCATGGATTTACTTAATAGTTTACCTATGAAATTACACAAAGATGATGATATCTTGGTTATTGTTTGTTATTTCTCTAATATGATTCCTTTTATCCCTTGCACTAAGACCACTATTAATTCTCAAACCATTGCCTTATTATTTCACCATGTTTGGCTACACTTTGGCCTTCCTACTGGCACCATCTCTAATATTGATGCTCTCTTTCTCAACACATTCTGAAAAACATTGTGGGATTTATTGGGTTTTCAACTAAAATACTTTACTTCCATCCATCCTCAAATGGATGGAAAAAATTAGGCATTTAACCGCGTCCTTGTCCATTCTCTTCGCATTCAATTTTCCAAAATAAAATAGTGGGATACAAACCTCCATGCCATTCAAAAATGTTTTAATGATGTTGTACATATGTCTACTGGGATGTATCCTTTTGAGGTTTCTTTGTATATCAACCTTTATCCCCTTACGAACTTCCTATCACCTTGCAACTTTCTAACAATCCACACCAATAGAGATAACAAATATCTACCCTTTCATTTTTGTAAACTGTAGCATGCAAACATGCCTAATCTTTTGAATCACTAAAGGAAACCCAATTGTGCTAAAAGGCCGGCCATGATTCTCATTTTTCCCCTATGGTTTTTACTCCTAGTAATAAATTGTATTTTTACATGGAACACGATCATTTTAAATCCCAACGTCACCAAAAAGTTTAACCCTCTCTGTTATGGCACTTATATTTCTCTCCAACATATTGGGGACAATAGTTATTACTTTGAATTTCCACCCCAACTAGGCATTCATGATGTGGTGAATGTGAACAATATGAAACTTTATGTACCCCATCCCATTGTTGGAAGATAATAACCTTCAATGAGACTTTGTCTAATTATGAATAAAAATAATTATGAATAAAAATAGATCATGCAAAATACTATCAAACAAATAATCTTATTCACACTTATTCACACTTATACTATCCAGTATGAAGCTCACAGATTTAATAATACAGAGTTTGACAAACTCATGTTGCAAATATTTCACTGAGGTTTATCAAATGTTCATCACAAGGGTCTAAGATACATGTAACCAAAAGAATTTAATTAACAAACTAACAAAGAAGGAATACTAATAACAAGGATCGATGCATACACTCATAAAATCATTGTTGACAAACTCAAACAATTATCACACTAATTATGGAATCTTTAAATGAGACAATTTTGTGTCTTAAAACCAAACCAAGTTAGTTTGMACTATGWTCTCAKAAGTAACCAAATTATCATGCTTGTAACTTAAGATATATTTTTGTTGTAATGATATCAATTCAAAGCTTKTATGTATRWGCCAKCTTGTAAATCAAGAAAATTGTATGTGGTAAYAGAATTGTGTTTCAAAACCAGTACAGKACTGTABTTATARTTCCATTCCAACCARACSAAARCACGATTTGTACTTCAAACCACACAATGAATCAACAYAATGGCATCAATASRTTATTCTATTGGAAAYAGATTAACTATGATACTAATATAAGCAACTYACCAATCTAAGTGAATGTTGGAACTTGAACAAATCTATGATATCMAAGCATTTGTATGCAACAATTTAACCCTCGGTAAATCCAATACATAAAACGAAATTACTTATAACAAAACTAATACAAACTAATGGGATAAACGAAACTAGAATGCCAAACTAGAAATGGAATTGAATTTATCTCAGCAAAACGAATTACTTACAAACCCACCCTAACAATACAAAGCAACGAAGGCCACACTGGTGCGCCCTTCCCAATCGGTAGATCACTGGGCTAGGATTCTAGAGTATGAAGGTGAATTTAAACCATGAAATAACTCAAAACATCATCATTTGTATTAATCAACAACGAAGTTCAATACATAGCAATGTCGATTTTGATCTACAAGTTCAACGACTCTAAATATTCCCAAATATTGTATTAATCAACAACGATTTTGATCATTTGTATTAATCAACCACGAAGTTCAATACATAGCTATTTCTTTCTTACTGTGTGAAACTTACTCTGTACATTGTTTTGAGCGAGGATTTATACACATTTATGTCCCAAATGTGAACAGGTCGACCCTGAACGGATCCATGTTCTCACGCGTTGGGTTCATAAAATTACATCTTAAAATCATAATAATTAACTATATTAAGACCGAAGGCGCCAAAATAACTTTGGAAATTGTTGGGAAGATATTCTCATGACATGGAATGCATGAGAATATCTCACATTATTGTTTTCGATCGAATTTTACTGTTGGCATGCTAAACTTGGAGAGAGTTGACCCGTTCTTTGATTGTAACTTGGCGATTTCCTCTCTTCCTGTAGAATCGATACAAGCAACATGAGAGCATGTCGAGACGACTGTGGAGATAACCCATATCTTGATTTTCCTTCTAGAAGTCTGTAGATATGACAGGCTCCAACATGCGTTGCAAGACCTCTATAAAAGTTACAAGACCTAACTCAATCAATTGTTATTAGTAATAATTCAAATTTTTAATTATTCTAATTACGTCAAAAGGGTACACCTATTGATAATGGGCATAATTAATGATCTTTTAATCTTATTTAATCTTAAACCCTAATTTGATGGCTATGCATTGAAGATGCTGGCATATTCTTAGTCGTCCTCCAAAATCAATGGATCAGATTTATTGTTCTTAACTTTCTTACATTTATCAAGCATCCTTTAACATGTTTACTTTTTCACATTTATCTAATCATATTAAGAAATTACTATCCAACCATATAATTGCCAAATTTAATTGATTACCAATAATTAAAATCTATAAAACTTTTTTCTTGTCACGTTTGGATTATTACCAGGGACTACTTCATCTTCATTGTCACGGATCCCATTTCCACGGATCCCAACGGATCCCATTTCCATGGATCCCATGTATGTGAATTGTGATGCCACGTTATGCGTGCGTTTCTGGAGAGTCGGCAGAAGAGCGCAGAGCCACCAGGTGAAGAGCGTAGGAAGGTGAAGAGTCGTAAAGTGTTGTTAAGTTTTAATTTTAGGCATTTTACATAATTTGTTTTAAATCTATCTTCATACATGTTAATATTTTTAATCATTGTCATGCAGATTGCACTCTCATGAAAGTTGCAGTTAGGGTTTACAATTTTTAATTTTTGGTTTTTAATTGTGCTTATTAATTCTTATATGTAATGTAATTTTACAGGTTTTATGTAATGTACCAGCTATTTAGGCACCATCCTCACAGCCGTACCTTTCAGTAGCAGCTATTTGGCCGGTTACAGACGCAATGGTAAAGTAGGATCCAGAAGCAATGGGGATATGCATTTTCAGCCGCTACCTTTCGGCGTTCTCAGCCGCGAGTTAACGGCTGTGCTAGTTCATAAAAACTATGGGAAACATGTAGTAAACCATTATAATTACCGTATGAGCATTGAATGACCATTTTAAACAAAATGGGATAAAATAGGGGTTCATCGTGAGCATAGTAGTTTTGAGTGGTCAAAAAGGGATCACTTGGCAGTAAAAATGGCGTTAATTTCGAGACCCAACATCTCCCCATCCTTGAGGTTTCATGTGTCCCCATCCAAAGAAAATATGTGGATGTAGACATGATCGGTGTCCTAATAATAAAGTCCTTAAAATTGACCAATCTTCATTAACTTTGTAGTTGATCAAGAAGGGATTCCAATAGATATGTTGACACTGGGGTCTTTATTCCCTTACTTTTTCTGAGTTTTCTTTCAAAGCTATGGTTATCTGAGGCTAGTGACTCAATCTGGTTATGCTTCTTCTTGACAAGCCTTCAGAGTTTCTCATTATGTGTAGTCAATTCGTCAACTTTCCTCTGCAATTGAGCACATCTATTCTTCAAATTTGCATTCTCACTCTTGATGTGCTTGTCGAATACTTTAAACTCTTCTACCTTAGCCTTGAAGATATCAATTCATTGATCTTTCTTTTCTTGTCTCGACGACACCGATCGAGAATCAAGAAACTGGATAGCTTCATAGTAATCTATTGCATTTTCGATATCATCAGGCACAAATGTAGATGGTCCAGTTGAATGAGGGGATGAAAACACAAGAATCTCATGCTTAGAGGGTTTCTTTTGGGACTTTATAAATACTATAATTGAGGGTTCATTCTGTAAGATATGACTCTACTCAGTGGGCATGGGTTCTGGATCTAATTGAATTGAATTTTTCATCAAACAAGGAGCATCTGGTTTTGATGTTTTAACCCGTGGTTTTTTCTTAGCCATGCTTCTTTTAATTCTCCTTGTACTTATGATGGGAATAATGGGTACAATATAAATGGTAGGAATTGGTCTGATAGGGTTTGGTTTTGGTGGTACAACAGGACTAGGAATAGTTGGCACCATGGTGACACCAGGTGGACGCTTTCATTTCGGAGGAGTCTTCTCAGAAGTCTTTTCATGAATAGTGAAGTCCTCAGCTCCATGGGAGCTTAGGCCTTCACTGCTGTTCTTTTTATTAATATCATTGAAAATGACAGGTGCCTGAGGTATCTCCGAATGGGGATCCCCTCCGGTAACAAGTCTATTTCAAGACAAGGACACATCCCAATTATAATCCCTTTGATTTAATTCTTCCATAGTTAAAATTTTAACGAGGCCGTGGTGATATAGGTTGCAATGAACATTATTAGGTTTTTCCTGTACGTGTTTGTCCATTCAACCCAAGCTTTGACAAAGGTAAAATGGAAAATTCAAATGCTAACTAGCTTCAAAAGGAAATAAGAGACGAATGTGGTAAAAAAAGGCGACCGCATACGGTCCTTCACAAGTGACAATCTTCTCAAGTATGAACATAAGGTTCGTCCATTTCTCCACGATCCATGTCGTAGACACACCCTTTTTCCAATATGCCGTTTGACCAGTTGCGCATAGGAATCGATCTTAGGTCCCTTTCTCTTTCTTAAACCATTGTTCTCTCGTCTCAGGGAGCCTCGTGGCTCTGGATAATGTCTCCTTGGATAGGAAAAATACCAAATCACTTATACGAGCCACATTACCATCGAACCCTTGGAATTTGTTCAATAACGATAGCCATCCTACCGATTTGATAGCCATCCTACCGATTTGAGGATAGGATTGCTAACATTATACTCTGAATAAGCTTCGAGCTCCTTTAAAGAGTATGTAGAGTACTTTGTTTAACCAATTTACATTGCCAATAGGACAAGCTTACTAACCATATACAATATCAAGCTTCTTCATATCATTGCAACCTCAAACGTGGAAGAGTATGAAGAGTACTTTGTTTAACCAATTCACATTGCCAATGAAACCAAGGCTTCGGGGATTTAGGGAAAGGGTATGAACGAATTTAGACTTGTTTGGAATCCTTATAGTGATTCAAAACTAGTCGGGATTGATGGAATGGGTAATGAATACACGAATTTGTCATTCCCATTAATTATCAATGATTGTGGGTTAATCAATATACCATGGTAAAAAATTCATGGGGATTGGAAAAATGGATAAGGTAATGGATATAAGCATAAGGTATAATCGTATGAGATCATCATGTGGAGTATGAGGATTAGATCATCATGTGAATGAGTCACGAATCGTAGGTCCAACATTGTATTAAAAACACATAATATTTTTCCCTTATGACAATCTCTCCCCTTAGAAACATGCCTTTGTGTTGTCCCTCCAAGCATCTAATTGTCTATCCTGCATGATGAATCTCTTCCCCTGGAATCATAACTCCATTCTTACCTATATTTCTTACAACTTCTCCTAATGATATTTCTACCTATCTTTTTTTTTCTATTTCTCCTTCTTGACTTCTAGAAAAAAAAAAGTCTTCTTATACCTGCTACCTTTTGGAGTTATTGTCCATTGGTGTTTCCTTGTGTAATCAACTCACATATATAAAAATCATTATGGAATAAGCATTCAAATATTCTTGTGTAATTATCATCCATTATGATAATGTTCAACCACTTTTTGAACAAATCTATGAATCTGTGATCTCATCCATTGTCATATATCTATCCAAACCTGCTAAGTGTTCTTATGAATCCATATTTGTCCATACCCTCCAAGACTCTGCTACACAACTTTCCATAATGTCGACCCATCTTTCATTGTACTATCATGAAGTCTTCAGTACTAGAACTGATCAATCTATCATATTGTACTTCTCCTAAGTGACTTCTCTGAATCTGTCTACTCAAACTATGCAAGTTGCTCGAAGGATGGTTCTCTATTTTTTCTCAGCTACCTCATAAACTCCCCTTTCTATTATTCATATTACCTAGGAGTCTCTAAGATATATGGCTCAGAACAGTTTTTGATCTGATGAGGAGTCATCATCATATTAGTCAGTAGATTCATCATCTCTCGGAAGTCTGACTTATTTATTTTTGTCTGTTGATTCATCTTTCACTACAATACCTGAAAGTACAATCTCTTGAACATGTTCCTTATTTACCTGTCCTTATTTTCCTTCATATCTTTTCCAAACCTTTCTGTATCTCACATCTTCCTTTTTCTTTGTAGATTTGTCTTTATCTTGTTTTATTACCAATCTTGCAATCTTTGGGACCTGGTCTTTGCTCACCTCTTCTTCCTATTTTCTTATCCATACTTTTTTATATCTGATATCAGTGTTCTCTTTCATGGAAGTATTGATCATGCTTCTACAATCACAAGCTATGTGTCCATATTTATGACATTTGTAACATTCAATGTAAATTGGAGCCACATAAACAGTTTTTGCTTGAACATTTTTTTTATAATCCCTGCAATCTGCAACCTTATGTCCAAATTTATTACAATAAAAAAAATGACCATAAAATAAATTTACATACCTAGGAGTGAATGATCTTCTTTGTGGTGTTGACATTCTAAATTTCTTCCTTGACTAATCATGATCATGATTGAAGCTTATTTGTGGATTGAACATGGATGGTCTTCTTGAAGATGTATATTTATTAGTTTTCTTATATTTTGGTTGACCATGATTCCTTCCTTTGAGTACTTCTATATAACTCTTTCTCTTTTATTCGTTCTTCTTTTCTAGCAACCTAGAGTGGTTCTCTTCATTCTTTACAACTAATGCGGATGCTTATGTCTCTTCAAAGTTCTTGTTGAGCTTCATGATTTTACTTCTCAATGTGATAACTTCTTCTTCAAGCTTATAAACCTCTTCTTCTTTCTTCATTATCTAAGACTTCATGACTTCTTTTGTTTTATTTTCTTCTTCAAGATGGGTTTTTAATGTGATTATTTCTTTTTCAAGTCCTCTTTCTTCTTGACCAAACTCTACCTCAAGCTGGTTTAGATCGTTATTTATTTCCTTAAGATGATCTGTCAATATCCTCTCTCTCATTTCTGCTTCTTCTTTTTGTGCTACTATGTTGGATTCCAAATACTGCTTTTGGTCTTCAAGATTTTCTTCAATATTTATGGCTTCTTCTAGCTGAGCTCTTAAGTTCTCGATGATCCGTTGATAATATTTTGATATTCTACTTTCTGAAGGATGATAGTGTTGATTACAAATCATGGAAGTAGATGTGGTGGATTCATTGTGCAATATATTCTTATGTAAGTACCATGATCCATGAGATACTAATCCCCAATATTTATTATAACCATTATTTCTTTGTTGGTCATGCAAGGGGGAGTGGTGCAAAAGATGAACTCATATAATGGAGCAAGGAAGTGTTCACATATCCTTTGGTACTCTACACAGTGTTTTTGCTCCTAGAGAACTTTAAAATATATGTGTATTTTAATAAATCAAAGGCATGTATGATAAGGGGAATTGTTTTGCAGCAGGTTCCCCATATAACTTGTAGAACATGGCTACCAAATACTGGTAGGGTGTTCTTAAGTCACTCATGGGATAACAAATTTTTGGTGTATATTTAAACTTTTTGTCTCCCTTATACCATTTTGGGAACAAATCCTTCGGTGTATACTCAAATTCACTGAAATGTTTACCATCCAATATTTGTACTCCCTCAATGTGATAGAATTTGGCTAAAAAAATATGGTCTGAAAGAAGCTATAGGCTCCTTTCTTGTGTTGCAGACATATCTACTACTTGTGTCGGTCTTCTTCAAAATACAACAGATGGAATATGTGCAAGGGAAGACTATTGGAGGTGTTGCTACCCTAAAGATATATGATTTTCTAATATTTTTGAACACTTGAAACTCATGTGGATCTTCAACTTCAGTGGAGAAATTTTACTTTTTGAACATGTGGTAAACTTCTCCCCATTTCAAGGTTTCTCCATCCTTTTCCATAATTCCAGTCATATCATCATATGTAGCCCCAATAATCTCTATCTCTCCTGCTTGTTGGGAACTTCCAGAGGATTTGAATCTTGATGCCTTTTGTGTCATTTTCTTTCATGGTGGCATATTAGAACCTACCAAAAAGATAATTTTAGGGCACATAATAGGATATTAGGTACCATTCAATGCATCTAAATGATTAGAAATACTAGAGGCGTTATTGAGACTATTTTGAGATAGAGAGTCTTCATGTGAGGATGTAAGGATAATGGTAGGCATGTATAAGAAACCTGGTAAAAACTTGGGGAGGAAAGGGTGGACATTAGGATTTGAAAAGAAAAAATCGGAGGTCTAGGAAATAACACCTCTTATGCAAGTGGAAACCGCTCGAAAAATCTTCGATAGGTGAGGTTAAGGACAACTCCTTTGATCATGGTCAAAGGAGTTAGTTTCAATTACTCTGATAAGCTATTGGAAGGGTTTACTGAGTATCTTGAGGATTTATAAATATTGGTGATATTAACCGAATCTCTTTTGATCATATCAGAGGAGTTAGCAATAAGTCCTCCAATATGGTTGGAAGAGTTGTATCAAAGTTGTTCAAGTAATGCAGCGAAATTATTTGGAACTCCTCTGGCCTCATTGGAGGAGTTAGTAATAACTCCTCTGATGTGTTCGGAGTAGTTAGTAAGAATTATTTTGATATAAATAACTCTTATGGTTTTGAGAGCAAGAGCTAAGCATGATCGCTCTGGGAATGAGCGTAGAGTTTAAGGAGTTTCTTGAAACACTTTCTATCGCATCCGAAGGGTTACCAAGACCTCTTCTGATTGAAAATTGGATGGATTAGAAATACTTCTGCAATACTTAGGGCCTCAAATGATATCTCCATTCTGAGTTCGGAATTTTTTTGTGGTATTTATTACGGTTGGATAGAACAATGTTTTCGAGCAAGGAATGTCACGGTAAGGTAAGAGGGTGAAAAGTGCGTTGGCATATGTTGATTGAAGAGATAACCAAAGATATGGTAGTGGAGAGAATTGACGGATTGATGCAAGGAAGAAAGGAAAACAAAGTGGTAGGTAGGAATTTGAAATAATCTCTAACCCTAACCTTGAAAAATAAGAAAAGAAAAGTTGCTCTTACCTTAATCCTAGCGCCATGTGGAGGGTGGAGATAACTCATGATCTCGAGAAAAATGGATTGGCACACTCAAAGTTTTGGAACTTTTATCACTTGGTCTCTTCGAAAAGATAATAATAAACTTGGTTATGCTCCTATTTATTTTTTGGTATTAAATGCAGGTAGGTCGATAAGTTGAGGTCAGAGAGTCTGAGGACAATTTCTCTAATAATATCAAATACAATGGGAGAAACTCCTTCGATATGAATTGGAGGAGTTATAACTGACTCCTCTGATTTGTATCATAGGAGTTGTTTTTAACTTGCATGATAACAAGTGATATCGATGAGGAAGGAAATAAATCCTTCGATAGGATTTGGAGGAGTTTGAATTAACTCCTCTAATTCTTATCGGAGGAGTTCTTATTAACTTGGTCGATTTTAATTGTTTGTCTTTTAAAACTAAGTCTTCAAATGATTTCATTCAAACATGATTTTCTAAGGGAAACATGATTATTCTAAGGATCTTAAGTTAGAGAGAGAAACCCACAAGAATTTATCTTAGGCTCAAAAGATGAGGGGCTCAATTTTCCAGGGGTTATGCAAGATAAAAGAGAGAAAATGGAGGGTTCTAGTTCTTGTCACAACAAATGGTGAGACACTAGGTGGATCCAAGAAAATGGAGGGTTCTAGTTCTTGTCACAACAAATGGTGAGACACTAGGTGGATCCATGAATATCCGTAAGATCATGTCCATGCATGATTTAGAACAGGTGGTCTAATCATAAAAAATCATAAGAGAGAAAATATAGGTCCCATAACTTGTATTTTGAAAGAACTGAGATGACTCAAATAGTAGTAAGAATTTTCCAAATACCATATTTCTGTCAAATTGATTCCTATTTGTATGATAAATGGCTAGAAAGTAATATATATGAAGTATAATGGGAACACAACATCAAGAATGTTGAAAATACAAGTCAAGGTGCATTTTGTTGAGGTCACTTTGTTGTCAGTGAGCATCCATAGACCCGATGGAGTCACCTCAATGTTGCAAGCCTTTCTCCACTACCAGCGAGCATCCATAGTCTCGACAGAGATACGTGCATGTCCCATGCAATCTAGAAATCCTTTCCCCGAGCCTTTTCCTTTTATAATATTTTATTCTCTTTTTTTTAGAGAGATAGGTGGATGGGGAGATTCCAGTTAACCTTTAAAGGCACTAGGGATGGAACCTGTGATGGATGAGAAAACTTCCTAAGTTGTGATTTACTACGTACATTTCGTCTAGAGTTTTCTCCTTTATCTCATGTAACGTAGCAATCTATTTTTAAAGTGAAGTCTCGCGGCTCTTTGTTTATCTCCAATTCCTTTTCATATTGATAAGCTATGCTCCTCCACCATATTTTGACTTGTGATAGTGCGCAATGGGATTAAATTTCTAGGGAAATATGTCAATTTAACATCATGTCACATATATATTTAGGCTATCTTCACGAGATGTTCTACGTTTATACACATGACCAGTGGTGAGTTATGGGGGTTTCAAAATCACCGAGTTAGTTATTAATAAGGATAAAATGAACTAACCAAGACATGCTAGAAAACAAAAAGAACTTAAGAAAACCAACCTAAACAAAATAAAAAATGGGATTTTATTTATGTACGAATGATCCAAAAACTCAATGGCTAACTGATGTATTTTTTGAGTATTTGGCCATTGATAGGGAGAGAATCAACTTCACCTTGAAGGTTTTGTAATCAAAAGGTGCCTTGGCCAATCTTTTCTTTAATGAGGTAAGGACCAAGCTAAATTTGTTGAAACTTTGAATGACTCCCTTTATCTTCATTTGGCTTGTCCCATTTTAGAATTAAGTCCTCAACTTGGAAGTATTTCTCACTGGCAGAGTTCTTATAAAACCAGTGTTTTATTGTCTATTGGTGAGTTTCAAACTTGATTTTAGTTTTATCATGTATTTCTTATAGGTTTATCAAGGTTTCAATGCGTCATTGGATGATGGGGCATTCCCTTCCCCAAGACTGTTGTGTGAGTTGGTGTTACGAGGAAAATCTCTCTATGGCTAGGGGTAAACCACAACAGATAGAAATGACTATAAAAATGAACTCTAATCTTAGGTATTCTATATAAACAAATATGCTAGCAAGAAAATATAAAAGGCCTATATTGTCTAGATGTTCAATGAAGTCCACCATTGAGCACTTGACTCAAAGAAATACACTTGCAACTTGTCCTCAACAACCAGGAAATGAAAGCATATGGTGATAATATATAATGTTAGCACATTCAATAGCATAATCCATCAACATTCATAACAAATACGTCAATGGAGTAACAATTCAAATATTTGCAAGATATTAATTATACGAGAAAAGAGTATTTCTATTAAAATGTAATCAATGGAAGTGAATGAATTACAAACTTTCATGTTGGCACAGTTCAGAACTGAGAAACTAATTCCCTTCTAGTTGGGCCTCCACCACTTCAATCCTCCACCAAAGGCAAGCTCATATAAGAGAGACAATGAGGCTCTCAATCAAGTAGGAAAGAGCCTGGGGGATGAACAATGTGTTCATACTTAAAAGGACAAAGGGATGCAGACTCAATGTGAAGTGAGAAATTTCTCTAGAGTAACTTTTCTCTCAAAGTTGAATTCTTCTCCCATTTTCCATAGCTCAGATTTGGCCCATTTGTATCCTTCAAGTGGAACTAAAGGGTCGAGTCGAAACATTTCCAGTATATGGAAGGTCAAGGCTCATGGATCTCGTGACATGACATGGAAACCTAGCACCATTTTTTTATTTTGGGCACAAAACCTGATGTACACGGGTTGTATTGGTGCAACCTGCATATACACATGTTGTACAATAGGTAGGACGCATATATGTGAAAAATATTTTTTTTATCTTTGGGATTTGCAAAAAGGGACTTCAAGTCTGCATAGGGAAATGGAAAAAGGCCTTCTTTGAAAGTTTGCATAAAGTGAGGAAAATATTTCTATAACAGTTGGAGGGAAGGAAGATAGATATTCTGCAAAGCATTCTGCCAATTTCTGCAAATCATTGTGCCAATTTCTCTGGTGGTCAACTACGGTTCTCTTGGGGATACAAATGATGTTCTTGTTTGTAGATTGTGCTAAACCATTACCTCGGGGGTAGTAATTTGATGAGTATTTTAAATTGTTTCCCTTTTCTAATGAAAACTGAGATAAATTCAAGGATGACAAGTAAGTAGCATTATCAAACACTATAGTGATCCAGATGGAGATTGGTGGCCCCTCACCTATTCCAATTGGCTCCTCGTGTCCATTTTTTGTTCAGCACGTCTTTCTGTACTTAATTATAATTGTGAGTTCTACACTTATGGGGTTGTCTAAAGCCTCACACATTCTCCAGGTGGATATGGGTGGCCTCTCACCTAATCCAACTGGCCTATTTTGTATGTTTTCATATCAGCACATCTTGTTGTACTTTCAGGGTTGTTTTGAGGCCCTAAACATTGTCTTTTTGGCTCGCCATAGTCAGACTATAGACAGAGACAGATTCTGATGGAGAAATGTGTAGTTATTTGAAATACCTTTCCAATGGGCTATCACATGCCTAAAAAAGAGGTCATATGCAAACGCTAGACCCTAGGAAGTTACGGTACCAAATTACACAGGCCCACATGACTTTGGGCGTTTCACCTTCTAGGGTTTGGTTTTTGGATGTCTAGGGTCTTGGAATTCATGAGTAATATGAAAAGGGCCTATGGAGCCTCATTATAATCCATTCTTCTCAGAAGGATTTGTGTAGCAGCCAAATGTCTTCTCAAAGAGAGCTACCACCATTCGAGCAAGTTTCATTTCTGCAGTTTTACAGTTTCAGCCTGTTTCATTATTTAATAGAAGATATTGTTGACTGAATATTTGTGTTATTCTTCCTATCTTTTTGTTTATGGTATTCAGTCTATAATCAATTTGTTCCGCTCCTAAATCTAGATCAGTGGTATCAGAGTGGTCTACTCTTCATTTAATTTTCTTCGTGCATGTCCCCAACAAAGTCTAGGTATAAGAAGTTGGGACTCAAACCAATCGAACCATTTCCATATCAGTTGCGCCAAGCCCGACAACAACCCATGGGAGACAAAAATAAAGATAATGGAGCAGGACATCCCATTAAATTTTTTCTTGAGGAATCCCTCGTGTGACAAAGGAATGAAATGATGGACAACTTCGCGCAGATCCTTCAATGATTTCCCAAAGGAGAAGCATCTTCATCAGGCGGTCATGCAACCCCCTTCAAGGTACAGGTAAATTTTGATATTCCATTATTTGAAGGACTGATAGATGCGAATGATGTAGATAAATTTTTAAATCTACTTGAAGGATATTTTTTGGTCCACAATTTTTTCGATCGAGAAAAGATCACTTTTGTGATCCTTAAGGTCGTTCCCCATGTTAAATACTGGTGGGATACCTACTTTGAGAAAAGGTTCATGGAGGAATCTGTAATTTTTTTGGTGGCCCCTACATGGGATTCCTTCCGGGACACCTGTTGGCACATGGGTAGACCCAGGTTCACTCCAAGAGCGTAGCAACAAGCCCTAGCTATGGGCCCTTTCAGCAGCACCTGCGAAGTAGATTCAGTCTCACTCGAAGAAGCTTAATAGCGGGCTTGCAGGACAAGGATGCCTACAACTAGGGGATTATCGAGTGGATCTATCACAAAAACAATACAACATTCATATATCACTTATCAGCTAGGTCTATCTTGCACATCTATAGATATGATCTAACAGAAGACTGCAAATAACAATATAACAATGACAAAGATCCAAGCATCAATCACACATACGACACAAAATATACATGGTTCACCCTCTCTCTAGGGCTACGTCCACAGAACTTTTCTTATCATTTATTAAGGCAAAGCATACAGTTCTTATCTATGCACTCGGATAGAAGATATTATTTCCTCTCTCTCTTTCTCTCCCCTTCTTGTGCACCCAGCTGCAGGACTTGACCTTCGCACACAGCTGAAGATATCACAATACAATCCTCTCTCTCCACAATAGAGCTATAACAACAATATCAAACTAATACTCAATGACCAACAAAAACCCCACCCAAGTCCTCTTGACCTTTATTTATACATTACAATCCCTCATCGACAGCCTTAGGTCGAAACCTAGGTGCCAAAACCCTAGGTGTCTAAAACCCTAGGTCAACTTGACCGTCTTTTTTCGAGCTTCGCCAACCTGTCTTTCCTTCTTCATGACGCAGTGATCCAAAGCATCCAATGATGGCTTTTCTATACTTGTTGAGTTGTCCACGATCCTTCTTCCTTGCTAATATGTCATCCCTAATCTCCTCATCCAACGGCTTTCTTTTTCGCACTTTGCTCCATCTTTCCTGCTCTTTTGCTCACTTTGACTCAGTGACAGTTACTGTGTCTCCCGCAAAGATTGTTTTTTACCTTTCCTTCCTTGTTCTTCACTTCCTTCCATAACCAAGGGCCAACAGGCCCCCAACACTCACCTATTATCATTTAGAGGCACTTCAAATATGATCCTCTTATTTTACTTTGACTTTGGACTGCACAGTGCAACCCTTGCTTTCTACTTTATACTTCCTTTCCATCATTGCACAAACTATCTTTTCTGTGTCTTGGTACCCAGTTTCAACTGCACCTGGTACTTGGACCCTTTTCCTCATGATTTTACTGAGAGCTACGAGGCAGGTGGTTATCATAGTATAACTTCAGCTAATTCCCATTCACCAATCCTTCCTTCCATTTTCCCTTCAATGTCTTTAGCTACGCAACTCCTCCTTCTGTAACATAGGAAATATCATATGGTCTAAACCAATGCATTCTTAACTTCCTAAGGTGTTTGATAAACTTACTATCATACACCAGTACTAAATCACCTTGCTTGAATGTCTTCTTCTTGATGTGCCTGTCATGATAGGCCTTTTCTCGTTCCTTCTGAACTTGTTGATGGAATCCTGCAATGAATATGTCTTCTTCCAGTTCAAACAACTGTGAAAGCCTCTAGTGAATAGTGTTGGTATCATCTATGTATGTAAATGTAGCAATTATTAGGCTTGGTACTAAGTATTCCATTGGGACAATAGCTTCGATACCATAAACCAACTTGAAGGGGGTCTGCATTGTTAATTTCTTGCAAGTGGTTCGATAAGCCCAGAGTATTGTTGGTACTCTTAAATCCTAGTCATCCCTGTTCACGCTGCAAATCTTTGTCAATGCTATCTCCAAGATCTGGTTGAATGCTTCAACCTTTCCATTTTCTTGTGGATGGTAAGGTGTACTCTTCTGATGGTGGACTGGAAATTCTTCAATCAAGGATTCAACTGTCTTATTGATGAAGTGTGTACCTTGATCACTCATAAGAATCTTAGGGCATCCAAACCTGGTTATTATGTCATCGAATGTAAAATTCTCAATTGTAGTTGCGCTACAATCCTTGAATACTCTAGCTTTGGCCCATCGGGTTAAGTATTATGTCGCAGTAATAATGTACCTTGCTCCTGTGCACTTTCCTGGTGGGTTTATAGGTCCCACGAAGTCAATGGACCACTTTTCAAATGCTAGTAGGGTCATCTGTGGTGCTAATAGAATCTCATCTCTTTGGGATGGTTTTCCAATTCTCTGGCATACATCACATGCTCTGGCATACTCTTTAGCATCTTTGTGTAATGTAGGCCACCAAAGGCTAGCTCGCAGAACCTTCTATGTAGTTTATTTCCCTGCGTAATGTCCTCCTGCGATGCCTTCATGAGATTCTGCGAGGATCAGTGGTCGCTCTGTCTCCATAACACACCTCCTTAATATTTAATCCAGTCCCATTTTGTATAGTTGTCCAGCTACAAGTTAAAAAATATGTAGCACGCACCACTAGCTGTTTATTTTGAGGAATTTTATACTCACTTGGAGCCATTCTTGTTGACAGGAAATGGACTATGTATGCGAAGTGGTCATCAATATTTATAATGGTGAGCGACTGTGCATCTGGTAATGTATCCTCCAAATTGGTAGGTTCTTCTCCATGTTCCAACCTTGATAAGTGGTCTGGGCCTTTGTTCATTCTTCCTAGATTAACTATGATCTCAAAATCATATTGTTGAAACAGGGGAAGCCATTTGTATATTCACCCCCCCAACACTGGCTTGTTGACTAGGTACTTCAGCGTGGAGTGATCAGTAAACATTTTAAAGTATCCTCCCAACAAGTAGTGGTGGAATTTTTACAGTGCATACACCATGGATAGTCCCTCTCTCTCTGTAGTTGTGTAATTAACTTCGGTTGTGGATAGCTTCCTGCTGGAAAATGATAATGGATGATTAATGTCCCCTTCTCGAGGTTGTGTCAGTATTTCTCCTAATGCAAGATAATATGCATTAACATGCACATGGAATTCTTTGCTCCAATCTAGGAAAACCAGAATGGGTGTTGTAACCATCTTTTGTTTCAGTGTGTCGAAGCTCTACTGACATTCATCTATCCACTCATACTGGCAGTCCTTCTTCAGTAGCTTCTCCATTGGTGTTGTAATTTGGGCATATCCTTTGATAAATTTCTTGTAATATCCAGTATGGCCCAGTGTAGTGCACAGTTGTTTGACTGAAGTAGGAGGTGGCAAATCAACTATAATTGCAATTTTAGATGGGTCAACGAAAAAATCCCTGCTTGCATACAATATGACCTAATAGTACTCCAAATGGTGAGAAGAAGATGCATTTCTTCATATTCAAAGCAATTTTACATTGCCTTCATTTGTCCAACATTAACCTTAGACATTCAATATGATTTTTCAACAAACTAAAAATAGTCTAGTCATCAAAGTATGCTTCTAAACATTTATGAAAAAATTCTTCGAACACTTCGACCACCACCCTGGAAAAGATGGTTGGGGAATTCTTCAATCCAAATGGCATTACTATATATTGCCAGGATCCCCACTCTGTCGCAAATGTAATATTATGACAGTCCTCCTTGGTAATGCAGATCTGATGGTATCCCGAAAAGTCGTTTGTAAAAGAATATACTTCCTGGCCTCCCATGTTATCCATCACTTCGTCTGTGAATGGTGTAGATAAAGGGTCATGCAGGCAGGCATCATTCAACTTTATGAGGTCCACACAGATCCTAATTTCTCCTGTCTTCTTGTCTTGTACCACCATAGGGTTGATCCACTCCAACTCTTCGACATGTTCAATAATCCCTGCTTTCAACATTCTGTCGAGCTCGATCTTCACTTTTTCCTTGTATTTCGAGTTCAGTCTGTAAGGTATTTTGTTGATTGGCTTCACATTTGGTTTCAAAGTTATTATCATATCACCCATAGGCCCTTTGATTCCCTTCATATCAATGAACTTGGTTGGGAACAAGTCCTGATATTCATGCAATAACTCTGTAATCTTGTCAATGGTAGCAACATCCCAATAATCTTCGACATTGGCAAGATTCAATGTCTCCTCTGTCCCAATATTGACTTTATTTATTTTGATCAGTTGTCCTATGAATGGAAGCTGAACTCCTGGTCCTTCCACATTTTTTTGGCCTTCTATCTCAGTGATGTTTACCTTCCTCAGATCATCATCTTCATCGTCATTAATGTTGTAACATCCTTGGAATTTATGGAATGGCGTAGTCCAGTCATCCTCTTCTTGCTCCAAAGGGAGGCCATATACCTTCTTAAATACTTTTTGTCTCACAATATGTAATGCTTAGTATACTAAAGGAAATTCACTTTCAAACAAAAAGGTGGCTACAAAATTCTAGATCATACCTTCCCAATCTGAAGTGACGATGAGCAGCTCCGCTTGAAGGTACCAGTTGATAGGGATCGTGTCCAGCGTGTTAATGAATCTGTGCACCCATTGTTCTGGAGGAATTTCACTATAGGCCTCTTCGCATCTTCGCACATGGTCCTTTGGGAAGCTTCGACCTGTGTATCTCACTTCGAAGCTTCCTACTTGTGCTGAGAACCGCGTTGTCATCAATGTTTGACATTGTGTCCAATATGTGATGTTTTCTTTGTGCGTCCCCCACCATCTTCCTGGTGTATCTTTCATGGCCTCATCCATTGCCAACAACCTTTGTTGTGTTGGTACACTTATCTCAAACTCTGATAAGAAGTTTTCTAAAGAGTTCATCTTATCAAATGTGGGTAAGTTACTCATTGTTGTGTCAATCCAGTGAACCTCTCTGGTTAGTCTAGCACATCTTATGGTAGAGACTTCGTACATATGGTTCTGTCAGTTCTCCAACGCTTATTCTGAGTCTGATGAACATGATTTGTCACTTCGCCATCTCAGATTCCCATCAGCTGTAGGATTGATATAATCTTGTTGTATGGTTGTTAGTTTGTAGATGTTTTCCAGTTCGTACGCGTGATCTTCTTCTCTGATAGGATCTGTGTATCAAGGACCCTCATATGGATATAAAGGTGCAATGACCCTAAGGCCTCTTTAAAATGTCATACACCTCTTCTTTAGATCAACAACAGTAGAATTGTTGAAGGCCCAATCAATTCCTAATAATGCAGGATAAGGGAAGTTGTCATCAACAATTTCAATTACTTCAAAATCTGCAAAGGTTCTAACTCCATCGATGTCCACAGGGACATGCTCCAATCGTCCAAATGGGTTGACAACTTGTTGATTAGCCATTCTAATCCTGATAGGGGAATAGATCAACTTCAGGTTTCCCATCAGTGCCTAGGTTTGCTTCATCATGACATTGACCTCTAACCCTAAGTCGAGGACCACATAGTCTATATCATATTCTCCTATTTGAGCATTCAGGTGTAATTCTTTATTTGTCCTTCTCCTTTTCCGAATTTGGTGAACTTCCCTATTCAGTAAGGAATCTATCTTTCCTAGCTCATACTGCTTGATTAAATCTTGTAATTCTTGTACAATGCTTTTATATTGAATCAACTTAACACAAGTGCACAAAAAATCCATGAGTTTTCCTACTTCTTTCCCTTCTGTTGGTGACGCAGAAAGATCAAACACCTAAGGCATTCCATATTATTTGATTTTTGGTTGTTTCTTTGATGAAGATCCTTGATCTCCTTTGAGCTCTTTTCTTGCCTCCTCAAATATTTGTCTTTCTTTCTTAGCATCGAACATTGGGGTCTTCTCTGTAGCTTTCCTCACTCCGTGGTCGTCTATAGTATTTTCTTGGGCTTCTCTGTTTGCTCCTGTAGCAGTGCCTCCTCGAGTGATAACAACGACTCTAGGTTCTGCTATGCGAGGTTTAGCATATATCAGTTGCACTTGCAGGTTTTGCTGAGTTCCTCATCTTTCCTGAAGCTTAGCTAGAAGCAAGGGGAAGTCCTCGATGACATGCTCGAAGGAGTTGCAATAATTGCAAGTTGTGCAAGGGTTCTGGCAGTCCCTCGCTAAATGTCTTAGCTGCGCACAATTGTAATAGATTATTTTTCCTCGGCCTCAACCCATACCTCATCCTCATCCTCATCCTTTGTATCCATCGCGAGGATTGAAACTTCCTCTTCCTGGAGAATTATATTGTGCATTGTTTTTTTCTTGGTGTACTTCGCCTTGGATCTTGTATATGTCTCTTGGTCTTTCATGCATTGGGTCAAAATCCCTACAATCTCTATCATCGTGCCCTATGGACTTACAGAACGTGCAGTACAAGTTTGTGGGTGTCTGAACATACTTCTACATATAATAGAACTCACCAGGGCGATGTCGGTTTCTGCATACTTCACACCAAGGAAAGTTAACTTGCTTCAAGGGGCTCAGTGCTCCTGAGGCCAAATATTCATGAAATAGGGGACAATGTTCTTTATCATGACCTTCATATATGCATCTTACACACTAGATATCTTCTCTTTTGTCCTTCCCCTTGTCCTTCTTCGTATCCTCAACCTACAGAGACAAACTAGTCAGCTGGCTCAAGATCTGGCTCATGCTTGAGCTAGATTCTCCCATAGGTGTTGATTCAAGCTTCATGGCGATCTCCAGAGCTTCTACCTGCAATGAAATATTCTGCTGCATCAGGGGAACTCTAATGTGTGGTAAGAGAGAAGCGATGAACCATTCTTTGTTCTTCTCATCTGGGATCTTAAAAGTTAATCGGCCTGTTAGGGTCTTGAATCTCTGATTGAAATCCCAAACAAGTTCGGCTACCTTTTTCTTGATCTCCTTTAGCTCAGTAATACACTTTGACTCCGAATTAGGTTTTTTAAACTCTGTATCCAGTGCTTTATTTATCTCATTTATTGCCTTAGGCTACGCAAGTCCTTAGACAAGCTTCATGTACCAGCTCAATGCGCGATCCCTCAACATAGTGCTAAACTGGTTTCTTTTAATAGCTTCATCGGTAATATTTTTAATGTTCCATACGACCTCGCATAGGAACCAATGTTGATCAGGATCTTCAGATCCATCTCCTTTAAAGATAGGGAGTCTCATCTCGTCTGCCATAGAGCTTCCTAGGATTCCTTTCTGAGTAGATGTTGAACTACTAGTAATAGTAGTCTGCAGACTCTGGTGATTTGGAATATTCTGATTAATTTATGTTTTTGAAATAATAGAAGGATCGATATTACTTACTTCAATGGCCTACGCAGTTCCTGATGTCTCTGGCTCATTTTGGAAAAGTTCTTCAACTTCCTCTTCCTCTGCTCTGGTGGGTTATGAATGTTCTTCATCTACCAGATCTGCCTCTTC
The DNA here is from genome assembly GCA_032191745.1 of Picea mariana. NCBI lineage: Eukaryota > Viridiplantae > Streptophyta > Pinopsida > Pinales > Pinaceae > Picea > Picea mariana. The sequence continues at coordinate 39,192 of JASDQU010515118.1, read as the reverse complement.
TCCATTGTAGAAGCCTTCGTCTCTGTAGTTTTGCTTGAATAGGTTCTCAAGATGAACCCCTCAAAATGATTTCCCACTGCGTGTATGTCCAGCCTCTGTGTCATTGTAGCTGTCTAAATTCTTGAACATTAGCCTCTTCGGATCCAACCTATCTACTATATCTTCAAGATGTTCTTTTCATGCAACAACATCTTGATTTTTAGCTTCATAAATTGTAAACATTTTCCTATGGGTTCTTTGAAGAAGTATCTCTCAGCCTGGCTATATGATTTTGTTATATCAACAGCAAATTCGGTGATATACCCTCCAATGGTACTATCGAACTAGTGATCTATAGCCCTTGACACAGCATTGTCGACTCTCTTAACCTTCTTAATCAACTCTGATGTCTAGACCACCAGAGGTATAGATTTGATATCGAACTAGGTATCGGCTAACCTAGCTAACCACTCATATATCTCTTGATGAATTCCTCCAAAGAAGATCTCGTGAATATCGGTGAAGATGTGTCTTTGCAGGCAACCTTCGGTACTTAGCTTAGGTTTTTTGTTTTGGGTTTCAGCGAAGTCCTTCTCTTGATCCTCTATCCACTTCTGAATCTCTGTCTTCAATGGGAACCACCTTGACATTCCCTTACATAGATTCTTGTCCCGGAAATGGAACCATTTGTTGGCACAGGGGCAGACCCAGGTTCACTCCAAGAGTACACCAACAAGCCATAGCTACTATCCCTTTCGACATCACCTATGAAGTAGATGCAATCTCACTCGAAGCAGCTTAATAGGGGGGTTGTAGGAAAGGGATGTCTACAACCAGGGGAATATCAAGTGGATCTATCACAAAAAAGATACAACATTCATATATCACTTATCAGCTAGGTCTATCATGCACAGCTATAGATCTGATCTAACATAAGACTGCATATAACAATATAACAATGACAGAGATCCAAGCATCAATCACACATACAAAATAAAATATACGTGGGTCACCCTCTCTCTAGGGATACGTCCACAGAACTATGCTTATGATTTATTAAGGCAAAGCATACAATTCTTATCTGTGCTCTCAGCTAGCAGATCTTCTTTCTTCTCTCTCTTTCTCTCCCCTTCCTGCACACCCAGCTATAAGACTTGACCTTTGCACACATCTGAAGATATCACAATACAATCCTCTCTCTACACAACAGAGCTATAACAACAATATCAAACCAATACTCAATGACCAACAACAACCCCACCCAGGTCCTCTTGACCTTTATTTATACATTACAATCCCTCACTAATAGCCTTAGGTTGAAACCTAGGTGTCAAAACCCTAGATACCAAAATCCTAGGTCAACTTGACCCGCTTTTTTCGGGCTTCACCAGCCTATCTTTCCTTCTTCATTGCACAGTGCTCCAAAGCATTCAATGATGAATTTTCTCTTCTTGTTAAGTTGTCCACGATCCTTCTTCCTTGTTGATTCTTCATCCCTAATCTCCTCATCCAACAGCTTTCTTTTCCACACTTCGCTCCATATTTCTTGCTCTTTCGCTCACTTTGACTCAGTGATAGTTACTGTGTCTCCCACGAAGCTCTCTTTTTACCTTTCCTTTATTTTTCTTCACTTCCTTCCATAACTAAGGGCCCAAAACTCCATTAAAGAATAATACTACCCTATTGGAAGCTACGAGGACCAGTACACTAGATGGACCACCCTACATCAAGAAAGGGACCAGAAAGTACCAGAATGCACCAATATTTTCCATACCCTCTACACCAAATTGGGTATCAAAGATTCTGAGCGGCATATGGTGCTCAAATACTGTGATTGTTTTCATAGATACATTCAAATAGAAATGGAGTTCCAGGACATCGCCTCATTGGGCACAACTTATAGACACATTTTCAAGATCAAGCATAAATTTAAGCAGAAACAACAAGAGTTCAGATCTGCAAACCCCTCACAGCCGAAGCAAGGAAAAGGAAACCCGAACCCACATAGTAGGGACCAAGTCATGATGGTTTCCCTCAGGAAAATCCATCCAAGCTGCAACACAAGAAGGGCAACGAGAAGATGAATAAGGACACGATAAAATGGTGTGAGTACCATAAAATTCCTTGGCACAACACCAACTAATGTTGCTCCAAGAAGTCCCTCGTGGTCGAGCTGAAGGCTTCTGATTCAAAGGATGATTCTAATTCTAAGTCAAATATTGAAGGAGGGAAGTGAATTATTGATGTTTAACCCAGTGCCACAGTCACTACCACCAAAGTCTGGAAAAGCGAACCAAAAGAACCAGAGGAAGGCATACACCTCTTTCACTCGTATATGTGGGTCAAGGGGGATTCGATTCACTTCATTTTCGACATCGGTAGTCAGAAGAACCTAATTTTACTAGAGGTCCTCAAGTGGTTGAACCTGCCAATGACAAATCACCCCCAACCCTACACCATCGGTTGGCTTCGTCAAGGAAGAGATTTTTGTGTCAGCCAATAGTTTCGTCTGTCCTATGGCATCAAGTCTTTCAAAGATGAGGTACTGTGTGATATTTATCCCCTTGAAGTTTTTCATGTTATTTTAGGAAAACCATATTTATGGAAGTGTCATGTTGTGTATGATTCTAGACCCCGCAGTGTTATTATTACTTTGGGTAGACAATTGTACATGATTCCATAGGTGGAACCGCCTACTATTATTTCTTTAATCTCTACTAAGAAATGTAGTAAGGTCATTTTATAGACCAGTATGCTCATATTCTTTGTGATCCATGCTCGCAGCAAGAAGAAGGTCGTCTCCACATCCATGGCCTCTACACAACACCTCTCTTTGCAATAGAAGAAAGTGGATGGGATCATGGAAGAATACAAAGACATCTTCATCTCACCTATAGGGGTACCGACACACTGCCAAGTCAAGCATCCAATTGATCTAACCCTCAATACACCTCTACCTAATGGACCAGTCTATTGATGATTTCTAATGGAGAATGATGAAATCAGGCGTCAGATCCAAGAGCTTCTTCAAAAGGGTCACATTAGACTGATCTCCCCCCCTTACGGAAGACGGATTTTGGAAGCCCGATTGTACCTAAGGATGGGACTTGGAGAATTTGCATTTATTACAGATCCTTAAACAAAATCACAGTTAGGAACCACTATCCCATTCCTAGGATTGATGCCCTTCTTGACCAACTCAAGGGGGAAATTTTCTTCAGCAAGATTGACCTGAAGTCTAGCTACCATTAGGTTCCCATCAAACCAACAGATGTCTGGAAGACAACCTTCAAGTCTAAGGAAGGTCTCTACGAATGGATATTCATGCCCTTTGGATTAACAAATGCACCAGCCACTTGCATGAGGTTGATCGACAACGTATTGAGACCCTTCACCAACTTGTTTGTGGTATTATAAATATATGAGGTCCTCATCTTCAGTAGAACATGGGAGGATCACATGCGGCATATTCAATAGGTTTTGAGCACTCTGTGGCAGCACAAGCTTGATGTTCACTTGGGAAAATGTTCTTCTGGCATGAACATGGTCCAATACCTGGGATACATTGTTGATGAGAATGGGGTACATGTTGATCCAGTGAATATCCAATTCATACGTGATTGTCCAGCCCCAACCACACTGAATAAGCTTCATAGCTTCTTAGGACTCGCCAATTTTTACAGACAGTCTATGTTGGGATTCTCCCATATTGCCTGGGCTGTCAACCAGGTGACCAAGGGTGGTGGTAGGGACAAGTTAGTATGGTGGAAGGAGAATCAATGAGCATTTGAAGATATGAAACATCATTTGTGCTCATCTCCAGTACTCTCCTTGCTCGATCTACAACAACCATTCGAGATTGAGACTCATGCATTTGACTATGCTTTGGGCGCAGTTCTCACTCAACATGGGCATCTGGTGGCATACCATAGTGAGACACTCTTCGATGATGTTCGTAAATACCCCACCTATGATAAGGCAATTTATTCCATTGTACAAGCTTGTCATCAATGGAAACATTACATTGTGGGGACAAAGATGATCATACACACTGATCACAAGCCTCTGCAGTTCATACAAACACAGGGGAAATTGCAGAATGATCGCCATCAGAGGTGGTCCACCTACTTGCAGCAGTTCCATATCAACATCAAGTATAAGACATGTATCTCCAATCATGTCGTTGACTGCCTTAGTCGGCCTCCTATGGCTTCACTTACCACTATGCTCCATTCCTGTGGACATGAAACATCGAAGTGGCCCCAACTTTACAAGCAAGATTCGGACTTGTCCACCACATATCATCTCTTAGGTATAGAAACCACTATCATTGATTTTCACATTCAATATGAAATCTTATGCCACTTGGGCCATCTCTGGGTTCCTACAAGCAAGCGTGCGAAGCTGATTTCGGAAGCCCAATACAGTTAGGTGGCAGGACATTTTGGAATACAGAAAATTGTGGTCGTCCTTCAGAAACATTTTTATTGGCCAAAACTTTGATTGGACATCAACAAGTATATCAGATCTTGCACTTCTTGTGCCATTTCCAAGTTGGACATCAAGAAGAAAGGCTTATACGCCCCTTCGTCTATTCCTGATAATCCATGGGAGTCCATCTCCATGGATTACATGTATGGTTTTCCGGCCACCAAGAACGAAAATGATTGTGTGTTTGTGGTCGTTGATCAGTTTTCGAAGATGGCCATGTCCTCACAGCCTGTAAGAAGACTTTCATAGTGGTCGACACTGCCAAGCTCTTCTTCGAACGAGTTTGGGTACACTTTGGGATACCACATACTATCATCTTTGACCGATAAAATAGGTTCCTCATCACCTTTTGGTCAAGTCTCTAGTCTCTGTTGGAAACCAAGCTCACAAAATCCACTTCTTTCCACCCCTAAAACTATGGCCAAACCAAGGTCAACAATTGGATGATTGTGCACACACTACACATGTACAACTCTAATAATCCATGTACATTTGATGAGAGTCTCCCATATGTACAACACAATTACAATAGATCTCTCCATAGTTCCACTGGACATAGCCCATTTCAGGTGGGTCTGGGATTCCAACCCTTGGGACCCATTGACATTGCACTTCCTCTTGCCACCACACAGACAAACTCTTCCCCTGATCAGTCTGCGGTCAACAAATCCACCAGATTCATTGAGCGGATTCAACACATCTGCCAATAGGTCCAAGAGATTTTGAAGAAATCCAATGCTAAGTACAAGTAGCACCATGATAAACACAAGGTACCACACCAGTTTCAGGTTGGCGATAAATTTTGATTACATTTATAGAAGGATTGTCTCATTGGGCCCCATCAGAAGCTTCAACCACTTCATTATGGGCCTTACATTATCACCAAGGTTGTGGTTAGCAATGATTTTGAGTTCAACACTCCACCCTTCCTTGGTCTACATCCAGTATTCAATTTGGACCTCTTTGGGACATATTTCCCACCATTATTGGACACCTCTAAGATCACTAAAGAGATGGCACCAATAGATATCAACTTTGACTACATGGAACAAGCATCCACTGATCAGATAGTGGACACACAGGTCAAGGGCACTCGCCAGCAGGAAATCCAGCTTTATCAAGTTGTCAAGGCAGGGAAACTCCTACACCAAGGAAAGTGGCTCACCCAAGGCCAAATCTAGCCAAATTTTCCTCACATTACGGGGGAAATAAACATAATGGATACCATTTCATTATAAAGGGGGAGGATTTATCAAGATGGATATTGGTGGCCACCCATCTATTCCAATTGGCTCCTCGTGTCATTTTTTGTTCAACACATATTTTTGTACTACTTTATAATTGTGATTTATACACTTATGGGGATGTCTAAATCCTCACACATTCTCCAGGTGGATACAAGTGGCCTCTCGCCTAATCCAACTAGCCTATTTTGTATGTTTTCATAACAACACATCTTTTTGTAATTTCAAGGTTGTTTTGAGGCCCTAAACATTGTTGTTTTGACTCATCATAGATAGATTATAGACTGAGTCAGATTTTGACAAAGAAATGTGTATTTCTTTGAAAGACCTTTCCATCGAGCTATCACTCACTTAAAACGAAGGTCGTATGAAAAAGTTATGACCCTAGGAAGTTGAGGTACCAAATTACACCAACTTACCCATAAGGCCCACATGACTTTTGGTGTTTCACCTTCTAGGGTTAGGTTTTTGGGTGTCTAGGATTTTGGAATTCATGAGTAATATGAAAAGGGCCTATGGAGCCTCATTTTTATCTAGTCTACTCAGATGGATGTGTGTAGAAACCACATCTCTTCTCAAAGATAGCTACCACCATTCGAGCAAGTTTCAGTTATGCACTTTTACAGTTTCAACATATTTCATTATTTGATAGAAGATATTGTTCACTGAATATTTGTGTTATTATTCCTATCTATGTGTTTATGTTATTCATTCTATAATTAGTTTGTTCCACTCCTAAATCTAGATCATAAAGAGTTAGGGATTCTGAACCATGTGATGATGTGTTGTTCAAGAAAATTGATTAATACCTCTTCATTCACTTTGACTAAAGGTATTGCTTCAATCCATCATGTGAAATAATCAGTAGCGGTCAGAATTTACTTTTTTTTCTTGGACTAATGATTATTTATCTCACCAATTATGTTTATCCCCCATTTTTTGAAGGGTTCTTCTACAGCTACAGGTTGGAGAGGAATAACAAATTTGTGTTCCATGCCCATACCTTTATGACATGCTTCGCAACTCCTTGAGTATGCATGAACATATTTGAAGAGTGTAGGCCAGTAGTATCCAACTCTCAACACTTTTTGGGTTGTTGTGTCTCCCAAAAAAAGACCACTAGTTGGTCCATCGTCCATATCTTTAAGGACATTATCGACATCTTTTTTTTCAAGGCCTATGAGTAACACTCCGTCGTAGTTCTTTCTGAACAATATGTCATGTAAAAACTGATACCATGAGGATTTCAGTCATAGTGCCTTCTTATTTTTAGTTTTGAGGTGATATGGAGTAGTGCCATGTTGTAAGTAATATTTGAGAACATTGTAATATGAACCTTCAATGGTTGGAACATATGGGACTTATTGAGCATACATTGTTGGTTCATCTTACCAACCATCTTCCTCTTGTTTTTCAACATCAACTCCTCATGTCACCAAATTACATAATCGTTGACCTTTTACAACATTTAATGTTTTTAACTCAAGGTCATACTCTTGTAGAGTTGTCATCCAATTTCCCTGTCTTTCACCCAATTCTCTTTCAATGAATAGATATCTTACTTCTGGATGTGGGACGATAACTTTTGTATGATTTTTAAGGATACAAGGTCTGAATATTTTGATGTATTTATGGATAACAAAATCTTTCTTGTCTACAAGATAACTCAGTTCAACACCTTGTAACCCAATGCTCATAAATGCGACATGATATTCATCCCCTTGTTCATCTTTTTGGGTGAGCACTGCTACTAAAGAATGACCAGATGCTAATTTATACAACAAAAAATCTTTAGAGAAATATGGACTCCGCAAATATGGAGTATTGGCTATAGCATCTTTAATATTTTCAAACATTTCTTTCTTCAAAGGTGTCCACTTAATATGAACATGTTTTTTAATCATTCTTAGAAGTGGTTTCACAATCTTTCCAAAATATGGAACAAATCTTCTTACAAAGTTGATTCTGCCAAAGAACGTTTGCATAGATTTCTTGTTGTGTGGTGGAGGAATTTGTAGAATAACCTTGGTTATTTCTGGGTCCACCAAAATTTCATCTTTAGAAATAGCATGGCCTAACAAAATGCCTTCTGAAATAGCAAAGACAATCGTATTGGGGTTTAGATAAATCCCATATTTTTTGCATCGCTCAAAAATATCTATCATATGTTTCGGATGGTCTTCCTATTTTTTTTAATAAACTCTAAGATATTCCAGGTAGACTACCACATTTTCACCAATCAATCCTTTAAAATAAATATCCATTAACCTTTGGAAGGTAGCTCCTACATTCATTAGACCAAAGGGAATTTGTATGTAAGCATAAGTTCCCCATTTGGTTTGGAAGGTGGTTTTCAATCGGTCTGGTTCCACCACAAGAACCTGATTATATCCTAAAAACCCATCTAATAGAGAGAATAGTCTGGATCCAGAGACAAGTTGTAGTAATTGCTCCATTGGGGGAACTAGGTAATTATCTATGTTGGAAGCATGATTAAGGTTTCTAAAATCTATACAAATCCTGATTTCTCCCAACTTCTTTCTTATGGGAACCATATTGGACACCCAATTTGAATGTCTAACTTTGAAAATGATTCGGGCATCCAATAAATTTTTTAGTTCCTTCTGTATAAGGGGTTCGAGAGTTGGATGTATCTTTATAAGCTTTTGCTAGAATGGTTTGATATCTTCCTTGATGGGAATTAGGTGTTGTATTATATGCATGTCATATGTGGTCAGATCATCATATGTCTAGAAAAAAATATCTCAGTACTTCTTAAACCTCTTTGTAAATGTGTGCTTTTATCTGAACAATAGGTGCCCAAATTACCATATTTAGGCCACTCAAATGTTCGCAAATTGACCAAGAAATGCATCATAGTAGAACTGTTGGTATTCGGATTAGTTGGCCTCCTGAACTTGGATTGTAAATCAAATACTTTATCAAGAGTCAAAACATTCTTTGGAACAAAATTTTCTTTATCTTGTTAGTCTCTTATCAATAAGTTTGTAACTCTTGTTGATGTACCTCATCATCGATCACTGAATCTTGGAATGTGTCTGAACTAGTAAGAAAGTTGATAATATGTGAGTCTCTATAGAATAGTCTCCAACTCATGATATTGTCCAGTACGAAGGGCCTGAACATCATTTCAAATGAAAAACCATCAATAGGGGGCATAAATCTAGATGTTGTGTTGGCCAATATATCTGCATCTATATTTTGATCACAAGGTATAGAAGAAATATTAAATGGTTCAAACGAATAAAGAAAATTCCATACCTCTTGTTGATAAGCCTTTAGATGCGGAGACAGGAAATGAATAATGTTTCTTACTTATTGAACAATAATTTTGGAATCACCAAATACCTTAAGATATTTAACCTGGAGATCAATGGATTTTTTAAGTCCCTGAAATAAGGCTTCTTATTTAGTAGTGTTTTTGGTACATTCCAACTCTAAGTGGCATGATATTATCATTTTTGCTTGACTAGGATTGATTATAAAATATCCTACTCTGGCTCCATCTTGTGTTTTAGAGCCATCAAAGAACATCATCCACATGTCAAGAATTTTGGTCTTGTTAGTTGAACTAAATCCTAAGCTAGTTAGTACTAGATAGGCGCTATTATGGATTTGTGGGTAGAGTCCTGATTTTAATTTTGATGGTATCTTAGATGTTTGTTCTTCATAAAAACTATAGTCAATTTCAAAAAGAGTAATTACCCAAAAAGGAATGGGAAAATCCTATGGGTTCTTTCTTACCTTCCGATTCCATCATTGTGTGCTTCATGTGTGCCCCCTTGTTTTCACAATTTTATTAGATTTTACATTATGAGGAAGCCACAGATGAGAACAATCAATAGAAAAATAACCTTCAAGTTTTGTTGACTAATCTCTACTTAACAGAAAACCATATCTCTTTGGTATGTATACAAAAACTATGTCTATAGTCTGATGAATCCTAGGGTTGGATGATAACCTAATCAAACATATATAATTTCACCTTTCACTTTAACATATATCCTATCTAATTGTATGATCCTAGTATTCATTATTTGTGGAACAACATTTATTTTTTGGAAAATAGATCAAGGCATGATATTAGAAGAGGCACCCGAATCTACTAAACAATTGTGTACATTGAAATTAAAAATTCCATACATGAGAAGAAAAGGTTGTACCTTAAATTTTGAAAAGGAGCCTATGCTTTTTTCATTTATAGTTGTTGTTATCTCCACTTTGTGTATCTTTTTTGCATCACTTTTAGGGATTATTCTTTCAGTAGCAGGGACATTTTATTTTTGGGTATCATGAGGCTTGAAAGTGTCATGTAGGAGCTCTCGATGTTGGGTTAAGGAACATATATATAACATGGAAATATTAGATTTTTTTTTCTTCATGTATTCAATTACATTGTAGTCAAGGTAGTTGATAGTATGACCAAACTTTTACTCAAATACTTGTTCATTATCTGTTGTCAAGTTAATATTAGTGTCATTCATGGATAAACCAGATGTGCTTGGTTTATCATTTTTTGCTAAGACGGTTTTGCCAGTTTTATTATTAGTTTTCCCTTGGGTCACGTCATTTTTTGGAAGGATAGGGGGTGGTGTTATTTTCCTAAGAGGGATGTTATATTATTTGGAGGGAGTGTGAGGTATTGGACCTTTGTTGTGTAAGTTATAACCTTTTAGAGTAGCAACTTTGACAACTTGCGTATCTTTGGAAAGTATTTTCTCAATCTGCTCATCGTCTAATTCTGGACACTAGTCCCAAAAGGGAATAACATATTTTGGGGGAGCTTCATAAGAAACATCAACAAGAGATTTTTCATGGATTTCATCATCCAAACTATGTTGATCTAGCAATTGTTTTATCACTAGGGTCATAGATTTGACTGACTAAGGGAAAGTTTGTTTTGGGTGATTTTTCTAATGATAAGTAAAAAAATTATCATTACTGAAGCTATCTAATTTGAAAAAAAAATGTGGTAGTTTAGTTGATTGTGGTGGGTTATTTGGTTTCTTAAAGAATGGGTGGAAAGTCTGTGGATTCAATGATCCTTCATTGACATTATTTTTAAGGACCGCAACTTCATTAGATAAATTCTTAACCATTTTGACCACATTGTCAATGTCCTTTGACTCCCTATCAGGTGTTTTAGCTAATATCAATGGTTTCTTTCTAGCTGAATGAGTTTCTTTATAATGTGGGAGTTGATCATATGCAGATAAATCTCTTTCCACAGTCTCAACTTCATCAAATTTGAGTGCTAATGTGTTTTTGTTAGCTCATTTTACAAACATCCCTATGGAAGGGGTTAATTCAACTGTGTAATATTCAATATATAACAACTTAGCGAGAGATTGATCATGAGGAAAATTGATTAATACATTGAGAAATATTTGGTTGAAGTCTTGTACTCTTTCTCCCTTGTCCATTCTGATAGCCCCTAATTCATTATGTAGAGACATAGTTGTTTTTCTTTCTCCAAATTTTCTCATAAAGAGCCTTTCAAAATTGTCCCAATCAGTAATAGACCCGGAAGGTAAGGTGAAATACCAAGTAGAGGCTTTCCTAGAAAAAGTGTAAGGAAATAGATTGCAAACTATCTCATCATGTTCGACACCTAGAAGACGTATGGCTAAAATGAAATTATTCACATGAGCTTACAGGCACCTGGGTTTATCTGGGTCAAATTTTGGAAGGAGCTTATCAAATTGCCTTGGAATTTCATGCAATTGTTCAGCCATATTGAGATCTCATTGGGCCCTCCATCGAGGTATAACATTTTTTTAGACCCTGTTTTATGCCATTAATTATTATAAATTAATTTATGGTTGTTAGTCTTCCAATTCTTCTTCATGTTAAATAAGGAAACGTGCGACCCTACTCAAAGGTACTGGAACTTCTAGTAAAGAAGTTTCAATGAGATCGTCTACGGAGTCAACATAAAAATCAGGATCTGTTTTAGGTCATTCTACATGGGTTTCTTTCCTCCTAGGGAACTCAGAGGTTGTAGGTAACTTTCCAAGAAACTTTGCGTAAGAATGTATAATCCTACAGTTTTCATGGAGCTCTTCCCATGGCATGTGAAACCAAGTCTCATTATGTATGTATGCACTATCAAAGGCACTTCCAAAATTAGGCTTTGAGTCTTCGTAGATAACTTCTTTTTTATACTCAAATTGAGGAAACAGGGTAGGCTGAGGATTGTAATTACTTGTTGAAGAATAATTTCATTTATTTTTTAACTCATGTATGTAAGCCATAAAACATGGCCCTCCTTCTAGTGCCAATTTTGTTGATGGGTCCAAAATATCCTGATAACAGTAAGGGGTTCTCCCTTCACATAGTCCCAACTAGAGTATACATTGTTTGGAATAGGAGACCCATTCAGAAGGTGGCATGACTTCCATTGTTATTATTCTTAGGGATTTGTTTTTTGGTCGGTTGCGGACCAGT
>JASDQU010515116.1:6385-50626 GCA_032191745.1 Picea mariana | reverse complement strand
ATTCCACTTGGGAAGATGAGTCTTTTATACAGAATCATCCAAAGTTACTCAAGCGTTGCGGACAACACTTGTCTCAAGGGGAGGGGCATGTTAAGCCCTAATATTGGCTCATTACCCCTTAATTGGGGCATATTATATTAGTAATGTTATTTTATTTATGTCGGCTTTAGGCCATTACTTGTAATTATACCTCCTAGTATCCTATATATACCAAGGAGACATCTTCATTTTGAATCATCTTGTACTTGAACATTTAAGAGGGGTAAAAGGAGGTTTCCCCCTCGAAAAGGTGTATTATCTGAAATTATCTCTTTTTTAAGGCATTGAGCAATTTTTCTGAGGTTTTTCTAAGCTATATTGATATTTGGTTCTTAACAGAATCCCTCAGCAAAAAGACTTCCTGCTACAAGCTTTGAAATCAGTAGAAAACCCTATGACAAGAAATGAAAAACAAATAAATATAACTTCCACAGATCTAGTAAATAAACCAACTGTGAATACCAGCTCGGAAAATAAGAAGGGAAAATCCTTTGTCCCACCATTCCTTTTAACGTTTGAAGTTTTCAACAGGAACCTCCACAATATTTTGGTCGATTCAAGAGCATCTTCCAACGTTATGCCATTGTCTATTTGGAAGAAATTAAATGTCGTTCCTCTCAAAAGATATAAACATGTAATACAACTAGATAGAACCCAAGTGAAGGTCATGGGAGAACTTAAATATGAAATGATTAGAATAGCCACACATCCTAAGTTTTTGCAAGTGATTGACATCATTGTAGTAGCTATCCCAGAAGCTTATGGATTGTTATTAAGATAACATTGGTATAAGAAGTTAAATAGATACTTTAGCACATATGGGGCACACCTTTTCATACCACTGAAGGGATACAAGAATATGATCAGAATTAATAAGGAAAGGTATCTGAAACATATTGTCACTGACCTAGAAACCTTGAACGAACCCTCATTAACAGGTTTCCCTGTGTTATGAAATTATTACTATGATTCCTACTTCGACAACTTATTCCCTCTATCATCAGATGTCCCTCTCACTCAAAACTCTGAAATGGTTTTTCAAGAGAAATCATTGACACCGACAGAGGAAACCCTGTTCTATAAAGGACCTGTGCTAGAGATCACAAAACAAAAGATAGGGGAGCAAGAAAGTAATAATAAAGAAGAAACAAACAATTTTTGTTCACAAATTTGGACCATATACTTTTATGGATCTAATTCGTAGGAAGGATCTGGGGTAGGGTGCATCCTCATTGATCCAAAGGGTAAACGTCATTTCTTATCCCGTAGATTTGAGTTTGAGTGCACAAACAACACTGCTGAGTATGAAGCTCTAGTACAAGGGTTAAAGAAATCCATAGACTTAAACGTCAAAGAATTGAAGGTTTTCAGAGACTCAGAGATTATCGTTAGACAAGTAAGGAATACTATACATTGCAATTCCCCACACCTAAAGAATTATCAACATGAAGTGCATAGGTTAATAGAGCATTTTGAAGATTTCAATATTATAGTGATCCCCAGAGTAAAGAATATTCTTGTTGATTCCCTAGCCACAGATGCTTCAAGGTTGTCACCTTTAGAAGATTATGAAGCCTCTCGGTTCACTGTGGAGCTACTCTACAAACCATCAGTGCCTAATAACATTTCTAATTGGAAATTCTTTGAAGGAGAGGAACAGATCATAAAATTTCTGACTAACCAAGATAATTTCAAAGACCTAGCTATTGACTATGAAGTATTCCAGGAACAATCAACATAAAATGATCCCTAGATAGGTCAACCAACTGAGAAATCAAAGTCTCACACAATCTCGAAAGGGATAGCTAATTTAAAGAATCTCTTTGACCTAGAAGGATGGTTTAAGGGGCCCAAAAATGTGAAGACCGGTAGTTCCTGTCCCATACATGAAATTATAAATCTTGGAACCCCAGAAAACCCAAAGAATATAAACCTTGGAAAACCATATCTAAAGAAGAAAGGAAGGCTTATCTCAAACTATTCAGACAATATCAAGATGTCTTTGCATGGTCTTACTGAGATCTGAAAACTTATGATACTCGTATCATTCAACACACTATACCGTTAAAATATGAAGTGAAACACCTCCAACATAAGCTCTGTAAGTATCACCCATCCCTGAAACCTCTCATGTGTCAGGAGTTGAGGAAACTTTTAGATGCCAAAATTATCGTCTAGGTTAGATACTCTACATGGGTAGGAAATTTGGTTCCGGTGAGAAAAAAAGTCTGGAGAAATCCGCTTATGCGTAGATTTAGGAACCTTAATAGAGCTTCAGAAAAGGACATCTACCCAGTCCCACTGATGGAGAAACTCTTGCAGAACGTGTTCGGTTCTGAGATTTTCTCTCTACTGGCCGATTTCTCGAGTTACAACCAAGTTCTAGTTTCAGAGGAAGACCATTTGAAAACTACCTTCTGAACAAAGTGGGGAATTTTCTCTTACAAATGCATACCATTTGGGTTAATCAACATGGGGGAAACCTTCCAAAGGGCCATGGACATAGCATTTCAAGGACTGATCAACAGGTGTGTGGTAGTGTATCTGGATGACATAACTGTGTATTCAAAGAAGAGAGATGAACACATCCAACACTTAACCCATATTTTTGAAAGGTGTAGAAAATACGGTATATCTTTAAACCCTAAGAAAACTATCTTTGGAGTGGAGGAAGGAAATATATTAGGTCATATTATATTCCAATATGGAATTCGCATAGACCCTGAGCAAGTCAAAGCTATAACTCAAATCGCGTTACCTCACAACAAAAAGATAGTTCAATCCTTCTTCGGGAAAATCAATTTTGTAATAAAATTCAAACATGATTGCATCGAGACTGTCAGACCACTACAAAATATGATCCACAAAGATGTTGAATTTAAGTGGGATGATGAAGGAAAGGATGCTTTCAACAATATTAAAGATGCTATATCTCAATCTCATGTGTTATGAAGTCCCGATTTTAATATAGATTTATTCCTCTATACTTTTGCCTCTGACCAATCATTAGCTGAAGTATTGACTCAAAAGGATGATGAAAACAACGAGGCTCTAGTGTCGTTCATGAGCAATAACCTCCAAGGAGCCGAAATTAATTATTTTGCTATTGATAAATAGTCCTATGTGGTATATAAAGCAGTAAAACACTTCAGATCTTACATCCTCAAGAACCATGCCAAAGTAATCGTACCTCATCTTCCAGTCTGATCCTTGTTCACTCAACAAGATATGGGGGAAAGAAGATGGAACTGGATGGAATTAGTCCAAGAATTTGATCTATATATAAAACCTGCCAAGCTAGTTAAATGGAAAGGGTTATGCAAACTTGCGGCTGAAGCCTAGGACCAAGTAAATGAAGGGTACAGATGGGAGAATGAAATGGCATTATAGTGTGGTGAAGGTTCATACATTTACCTAGGTCCAGAGTCTTGGTATGATAATTTGACTTATCTCTTGCACCATGGGACTTTCCCAGAAAATATCGATCCTAGTGAAAGGAGAGCTCTCAGGTTAAAATCCACACAATATCGCCTCATAAATTCGGTACTGTTCTGGGTTAATTATGACGAGGTACTATTAATATGTCTCGAAAATGAATATGTAGACAAAGTTCTGAAGGAACTCCATGATGGACCTACCGGTGGACATTTTGCAGGAAACACCACAGGTCATAAGATACTGAGAGCTTGTTATTATTGGCCCAATTTGTTTAAGGATGCTCACACTTAAGCTAGAAACTGTAAGACTTGTAACATAAGCGTTGGGAGAGAGAAAAGAGAGAAAATTATTTTATCACATAAAGTTGTCAAGGGCCGTAGGCCACAGCCATGAGCGCAAAGAATAGCACTCAGATTGACTCATTCTAGGCCCTAAATCAATGGCCAAAGCCCAAAATAGATCTGGACTGTTCAATTGGCAAGAGACACGCGTCATCATATCTGTCACTTCAGGAGTTTTACTTCGAGAGTTTTAAAATGAGAAACATTGCAAAGTCTCAAAGGGATGAAGCCTGAAGCACCTTGAAGATAAGCCCCAAGTCATAGGGAGGTCACATAGGTTGTGGGCCCAAGAAGAAATTTAAGAACCCAATGCATGATTGGTGACTCAGGCTTTCAAGGAAGAAATCGCAACCGTCATATGCATAGCAGATCCGACCGTCAATATAAGAGGAGTGATTTCATCATTCGGGCATCGGGGAATCTATAGTCAAGTCATGTGAAGTCCCCCGAAGAGCGAAATCATGAAGCGTCATATGCGATAATTTCTAGGTCACAGCCCAAGGTCACAAGCATGAAGGAGTGATGAAGAAGGAGCTAGCACTTGAGGCTTGAGTTTTTAGAAGCACATAAGAGGATTTGCATAACCTCAAGGTGTCAAAATTAACTTGCAGAAGTTGTTGGCACTGTCTAAGAACAATTATAGGTGTTAGGCCTTGTCCTGATCCCAATGAAGGAAGTTGCTGAGAATGAGAGTGGTGGTTGAGACCTCGTCTCAGGACATAAATGGAAATCCAGGAAAGGATTGACATATTTGAGCTCGCGTTTGACAGAGAGTTGCATGTGCAATTTGATAGAGAAGGTACATACGGAGGATCTCACATCTGACATAATGAGGTCTGCACAACTTGACAAAGAGGGAGCCGACTGAAGGCTTTGAAGGAAGTGATATGATCACATTCCTAGTCGTTGCAATAGTTCTTCTTATATATAGGTAGTTTTGATCTTTTGTAAAGGTCGAATGGTTGAGCTAGGCTCCCTGATATTGTAATATTTTGATTGAGATCAACTGGTTCTATGGTTATGTATTTGTTTTTGAGACATCTTGGTTAATCTAAATCAACCTTCTTAGTCCATCTTATTTTCCTTTGATACTGAGAGAGTTCATGTTTGATTGATTCACATGGATTGTTGTAACTGTATTATGATAAATGTTTGATTATAGTATTGTTATGATTTCTTTCAGCTTCCTTGAAATTTGAATCCAAGAGGACCTTGTGTTTAAGTTTTTGCTCCTTAGGCTGCTAGAAAATCTGATTTTCATAGCAGACCTCTATACTTTCTCACCGAAGTCTTCCTCATATTCACCTTTAATCAAACTTACTGACTGAAGTTGATTCCAGACCTCAATTGCTTATGCATGCTAGTCTAGATTTCGGAGCTAGAACATTGCTATTATTGATTCTTCTCCATTTGACCACCTAAAACTCATTTACATTTACTGTATAAACTGATAGGTACTGGGTTTATCCTCATTATAGTTTGAGGGTGATTCCTAGTGATAACATAAATGGCGTCGTTGTTGAGGACATATTTGAGCAGATTGAAGAGCTCCCTGGGAAGAATGACATAGATCCAACTCTTGATGGTAGATAAGAGAGGGATACAAAAAATTAACTGTAATCATCTACCTGGCGACTCCACAATCAGAGACTCCACTGGGGAAGATCCTATTGACAGAAATATGAAGGGAATGACTAGGTATCAACTTATGAGATTTCTGCATGAACTTTTGTTATTCTTTATCAACTCATTTTTGTTTTTCCCTTCACATATAAAGAGGATCATATTTTTCTTTTTTTATTTGGTTGATCACCAGCCTTCCTTTATATATCCATCCTTGAAGGAAGAAGCCATACTTTCTTCCTATGTTGTAGATGATGATCCTATATCCTCAACTCATCTTATTCATATGGATAAACTTCATACTGAGATCCCTCATGGATTCAATCACCCTTGCATCCATGAGAAGGTTGAAAATGATCCAAAACCTCCTCAAATATCATCACATCTTGCTATTACTATTGATCCTTGCAATCAGTGTGTTAAGCCTCATATTCAGCCCACTAGTTTTCAAACTAGAATCAGAGAAAGGTTGTTTAAACCTTTAAAGCTTCCATATCATCTTCATCCTTATCCTCCTGATTTCTTTAAATATCTTCCTCATTTTTTGGGGGAAGATCATGTTATAGCTGAGAGGCATGTGGAGGCCTTTGATAAATTTGTTGGTCAATTTGAGATTTCTCATGATGATGTTTCCATGAGATTGTTCTCAAATTCGTTGTTTGGAGATGCTGCTGTGTGGTTTAAATGTTTGGGAGATGACTCCATTGGTTCCTAGGTTGAATTATGTAATTAATTTTTTAAGTGGTGGGGTGAGAAAAAGTCCCTTGATCAGTACTGGGATGATTTTCATGCCTTGAGGAGAGGGGAAGACGAATCCCTGTCCATCTTCAACATGAGGTTTTACCGTGTGTATGATAATATGCTTGTAGAGATCAGACCCATAGAGACTGCTGCAATGGTGTACTATGTCATGGCTCAGCATTCAGAGCTTGTCCTTAACCTGAGAGAAAGGAAATCAACATATTTATCTCAGTTATTCATGGATGTTGGGGAAGTGGAGGAGAACCTCTGAGCTTGTGGTAGGATTCAAAGTTAGTATCATCTCAACTTTGAGTGTAAGGCCATTTTTTCTTGTTGTCCATATGAAGGAAAATTTGTGGATGATTTTTTCTCCGAAGCATGTATCAATGAACAACCCTGTATTGATAAAAATCATGTGTATGAATAGATAGGAGCATCATTTAATACTGTTCCTAAAATAGATATTTTTAACAGTTATTTTCCTGATAAAATTACTGATTTAAAGGCTGATCATAGATATTAAAGACAACCCCTTTTTGATGAATATCCTAGTGATGATGAGAAACAAGCTTATCTTGTATTTGATCACTATGAAGACGCTAAGGATGATGCAGAGGTTGGCCTTGTCATGAAAGACATAAAATTTGATCAAGAGAAGCCCTTAGTTGAGGCACATAAAGAGGTCATTTATACACAGCCTGAAGTAAATCCACAGTCATCAGTGGATCAACAACGACCTACGTCCATCCTTCTTCCACTTGTACCTACAGTTCACAGGAAGCATATTTTGGACCCACATATGCCCATGGTTGTATTTCAATCAAGTGTGCCTATAGGGTACATCAAGCAAGATGTCAGCAACTTTGAAACAATGAAGGTAACCTTTCATAAGTTAATCATGTGTTGCCTTCAGTTTCATGACCCTGTCGATGGGTACATAAAGTTACACTTTTCAAATGATTTGGAGCATGCAGGCTTGATCTTTTTATCAACATTGAAGGTAATATGGGCGATCATAAGAATGAAATTAGTCAATTGTCATGATTTCCTTGTCTTTTATGGATCATTTGCAGTGAAGTGAAGAATTCAATTATCAAACAGTTTGAATGGCTATGGTGGAAGTTTGCTTTCACCTAGCATTTTGTAAAAGTCAGTTAACTTAGGTTTTGTACATAAATAAGCTCCCTCGGGAGTAGGTGTGTTTGCTTTCATTTTTATAATAGTGTACGTGTCGGCCTATTTTCTTCAGTATGATGTTTTAGACCATGAATCCATAGCCCAACATATAAGGCACTATAACTTCTTGTTATTTCTAGCTCACAGGGAGCATGCCATCCCCTATGAAGCCAAATGTTATCACATAAAGTTGTGAAGGGCCACAGGCCACAACCATGAGCGCAAAGAACAACACTTAGAGCGACTCATTCTAGGCACGAAATCAATGGACGAAGCCCAAAATAGATATGGATCGTTCAATTAGAAAGAGCCACACGTCATCAGATCTATCACTCCGAGAGTTTTACTTTAGGAGTTTTAAAATGAGAAACATTGCAAAGTCCCAAAGGGTCGAAGGCCGAAGCACCCAAAGTCTCGAAGCACCTTTAAGATAAGCCCTGGGTCATAAGGAGGTGGGCCTAAGAAGAAAGGTAAGCACCCAATGCATGATTGGTGACTCGGGTTTTCAAGGAAGAAATTGTGGCTATCGAATGCATAGCAGATCCGATCGTCGATATGAGAGGAGTGATTTTGTCATTCAGGCATCGGGGAATCTGTAATCAAGTAATGTGAAATATCCTGAAGAGAGAAATCCTGAACCTTCATATGGGATAAGTGCCAGGTCACTGTCCAAGGTCACAAGCAAGAAGGAGTGATGAAGAAGGAGTTGGTGCCTGAGACTCAAGATTTCAGAAGCAAAGAAGAGGATTTGCATAACCTCAAGGCATCAAAATTGACTCGCAGAAGTCATTGGCACCGCCTAAGAAAAATTATGGGTGTCAGGTCTCGTGCTAATCCAAATGAAGGTAGTTACTGATAATGAGAGTGGTGGTTGAGACGTCGTCTCAGCGCATACATAGAAAACCAAGAAAGGATTGGCATATTTGAGCTCACGTCTGACAGAGAGCTGCACGTGCAGTTTGATAGAGAAGGTCCAAATGGAGGAGCTCACATCTGACATAATGAGGTCTGCACAACCTGACAAAGAGGGCACCGAATGAAGGCTTTGAAGGAAGTGATATGATCACATTCCTGGTAGTTGTAACAGTTATGCTTATATATAGGCAATTTTGATATTTTGTAAAGTTCGAATGGTTGAGCTAGGTTCCTTGATATTATAATATTTTGATTGAGAACAACTGGTTCTATGGTTATGTATTTTTTTTTTGAGACATCTTGGTTAATCTAATCGAGCCTTCTTACTCCATATTTATTTCCTCTAATACTAAGAGAGTTCATATTTAATTGATTCACATGGATTTTTGTAACTGTATTATGATAAATGATTGATTATAGTACTGTTATGATTTCTTTTAGCTTCCTTGAAATTTGAATCCAAGAGGACCTCATGTTTATTGTTTTCCTCCTTAGGCTGCTGGAAAATCTGATGTTCATATCATACCTCTACACTTTCTCACTGAAGTCTTCCTCCTATTCAAATTTACTCCAACTTACTGACTGAAGTTGATTCCAGACTTCAATTTATTATGCATTCTAGTCCAGATTTCTGAGTTAGAAAATTATTATTATTGAGTATTCTCCATTTAACGACCTAAAACTCATTTACATTTACTATATAAACTGATGGGTCTAGGCTTATCCTCATTACAGTCTAAGGGTGATTCCTAGTGCTAACATAAATGGCGTCGTTGTCGGGGATGGATTTGAGCAGATTGAAGAGCTCCCTAGGAAGAATGACATAGATCCAACTCTTGATGGTAGACAAGAGAGGGATACAAAAAATTGATTGTAATAATCTACCTGGTGAATCCACAATCTGAGACTCCACTAAGGAAGATCCTATTGACAGAAAGATCAAGGGAATTACTAGGTATTATCTTATGAGATTTTTGCATGAACTTTTGTTATTCTTTATCATCTCATTTTTTTTTTTCCTTCACATATAAAGAGGATCATATGTTGCTTTGTTTATTTGGTTGATCCCCAACCTTCCTTTATATATCCGTCCTTGGAGGAAGAATCCATACTTTTTGCTTGTGTTGTATATGTTGATCCTATATCCTCATCTCAGCCTATTCATAAGGATAAACTTCATACTGAGATCCCTCATGGATTCAATCACCCTTGCATCCCTGAGGAGGTTGAAAATGATCCATGACCTCCTCAAATCTCATCACATCCTGATGTTACTATTGAGACTTGACATCAGTGTGTTAAGCCTCATATTCATCCCACAATTTTTCAATCTAGAATCAGAGACAGGTTGTTTAAACCTTTAAAGCTTCCATATCATCTTCATCCTTATCCTCTTGATTTCTTTAAATATCTTCCTCATTTTTCTGGGGAAGATCATTTTACAACTGAGAGGCATGTAGAGGCATTTGAGAAATTTGTTGGTAAATTTGAGATTTCTCATGATGATGTTTCCATGAGATTGTTCTCAAATTTATTCATAGCAGACATCTACACTTTCTCACTGAAGTCTTCCTCCTATTCACCTTTACTCCAACTTACTGACTGAAATTGATTCTAGACCTTAATTGCTTATGCATGCTAGTCCAAATTTATGAGTTAGAACGTTATTATTATTGAGTCTTCTCCATTTGACCACCTAAAACTCATTTACATTTACTTTATAAACTGATGGGTACTGGGCTTATACTCATTACAGTCCGAGGGTGATTCTGAGTGCTAACAAGTGTCAAGTTCCACTCCAACCCGTGACTGTTTCTAGGACTTTTGAGCAATGAGGATTAGATATCATAGGAGAAATTACACCAATTTATTCAAAATAGCATAAGTATATACTTACAACCACTGATTATTTCATGAAATGGGCAGAGGCCATCCCTCTGACCCATGCAAATGAGAAGGTGGTAATCCAATTCATAGAACAATAGTTGATCACAAGGTTTGGTGTCCCTTTTGTCCTAGTTTTTGATAATACAACTTACTTCTCTTCTACCCTGTTGACAGAGTTTTCTCTAGACAAAGAAATAGTAATTAGGTACTCTGCAAACTATTACACACAGGGAAATAGAGTGGCAAAATTAACTAATAAGAACCTAGTGAGAATATTGAAGAAAATGGTTGCGGACAATCAGAGAAATTGGCATAATTTACTCCACAACGCCTTATGGGAATATAGAGTCACACCCAAGGAACCTATAGGAAATTACCCATACTTTCTAGTGTACATACATGAAGCCATTCTCCTGAATGGGATTTATCTTCCATCTCTTCAACTAGCCCAAGATTCCAGAGGACAGTCTTCATCAGTCATACAAAAAATAATTGACAATTTGCTCATGCTAGAAGAAGAAAGGGAAAAAGCTAAGTCAAAATTCATATCCCACCAACAAATAGTGAAAATATGGTTCGATAAGCATAAGGCTAAAGAAAAGAATTTTGAAGTAGGAGACTTAGTCCTAAAATGGGACAGAACAAATGAGCCTAAAGGAAAACATTCTAAGTTTCAGAATCTATGGCTTGGACCTTTCCAGGTGGATAAGAAGATTAGGGTAGGCACTTATCAGTTACAAAATATGAGGGGGGAACCTAACACCCTCCCAATAAACAACCAGTCCCTAAAACAATATTTCCATTAACAAAAAAAATTAAAAAATAAAAATAAATAATANATTTATTTATTTATTTATTTAATGTTGAGTTTCATTTTATGTTTCATGTGTGTGTTTCATAAGTTTGTTTTAGCTAGATCGATTGCGATTTTGCCTTGTTTTCTTTTGCTGTTTTGATTTCCTCACTTTTGAAGGTTGTGTTTAGAAAGACAATGGTTGACCTCAAATAATGCGACATAACGAACTCCGTTCCTAATTCATCTCTCACAGTCAAAACAAGAAGCACCGAGGAACCTGCAGTTGTTTCGAGGGGCCCTCTATCTGAACCGCGCAGATGAACAACTTTGGAGAAATGCAGAAAGGTCTGCTCGGTGGTCTTGTGAAACCTTAAGGGAAGGTTGGTAAGATGAAAAGGACTACATGAACCCCGAAGATAAAGCTAGCAAAGGATTCACCTTAACCATCTCACTTTGCAAATTAAATAGATGTCATCATCTCTCACTCACTCAGGGCATTCTACCAAAATAAAAGTTAACTATACCAAACCGAGTGAACAGTGGGAGAGGGTATGCAGATATCTCCGTCGGGGCTATGGACACTTGCTGGCAGTGAAGCAAGGTCTATGATGTCGGGGTGACTCTATTGGGGCTATGGATGCTCGCTGGCAGTGGAGCAACACTATAGAAAGTGAGTAAAGGTAACCAAAGGCTCCATGCCAATGAATGATTTACTAGATTTTGTCAAAGAGGGCATGAGTCAGGGTTACAGGAAATGAAGGAGGAATAAAGGTTAAAACCTCATGGGTAGACCTAAAAGCATCAACTAGAGAATTTTAAATGCAAGGGTAAAAGAGGCTCTAATTTAAAGCCAGTTAATTGCTCCACCTTCTTTCACATCAACCAAGCCTGAAGGAGGAACAAAGATTCCTCCTTCACCCAGTAAGTTTCCATTTGTTGACCACTCAACACACCCTAAAAAGTCTATGTCAAATTTTACTTTTTGGGTACCACTTGATCTTTTTGCACTGTCTAATTGGACTTCAGTATGGAAAATGTTGCCTTTTCTTATCATTCTAACTCTCGTTAAGTCTTCCAAAGTTTGTTTGAATTTGTGAAAACCCATAACTTAAAATACTAATATTTAAATAAAGAATAGATAGTCCAAAACTTTTCCCCAGTGCGCTCAAAGATTCGACATCAGAAAGAATTAAAAAATGAAAGATAATCATTCGATGGAACCGAGGTCATTGAGCATTGCTTTTTTGGCATCGATAACTGGAAGTCTCTCTTTCATGAAAAATATCACTCAAGGATATCACCGACAACCGATTCCCTTCACTGTCGGTAAAGGGCGAAAAGTGTAAGCGTTGGACGAAGAAAAAAATGATATCACCGATCACCGACTTTCGAAACGTTTTCGGCATCAGGGGTTTTTGAGGACAATGACCCATAAAGAAACTACACGATAGGTTTATCTCCAAATCTTGATCCCTGATACCTTTTCAAAATCAAGATTCCCAAGTTTATCTTAGAGCGTACAACTTGAACAAAGTCCCGAGTCTGACCAATGCCCGCAAGCTAAGTCCCCGATCGTTAGTACCATGAATCCCAAGCCAATAACGCCGCGTCAACGCCGTACGACGAAATCATTCGACGTCGGAGGTTTTTCACAGAAGGATATCAATGAAAATACAATGTAACTCAGAGCACCACTAAGTATAATGTCAAGACTAACTTACAAGAAAATTAGACAAAGAACACATTAGATACACACGCAAAGGGAAGACACGATGCATCCATTTCAAGACTTTATATTAGATCCCCATCAAACTTAGATTACATACAAGAGACACTGTCTACACCTTTTGGGCCAATCAACCGGGTTTACATTAAGAACATGAAAAATTTCACAAAAAAGGAAAAATATCAAAATTGTGTGTCATGTCTGAGAATAAAAAATGGAGTTCATCAATCATGCCTCTTCTGCGCACGAAATTTCTCCCCGACTACTTTGCGCACCCTGAGATGTTTTCATTCTCTATTCTTTCGACACCCTGTGTGTTTCGCACAGCTACACGATTGTGTCTTGTGCTTCCCAAAGATGTCTCTTGAGCCATGTTATGTTCCCTTCACGACCTTGTGATGATGACACCTCAAAGGTCTTTGCTGCCAATTGTCGTCTTAATTCTCTATTTTCCTTGTAGAGTTCAATGATGGCAAGTTGTGCCTGCTCTAATTGTTGAGTCGACTCTCAAACATTAGAACTTGAGGAATCTGTCCTCCTCATTCTTCTCTCACTTCCCCAACTTATGTTTTCCACAGGTTCTAGCCAGATAGCGTGCATAAGTAATGCCTCGACGACTAATCTTGCACATGACTCGATCAAGATTTGGTTTCCACAAGCTTCCTTATTCTTCCTTGGCCTTCCTCTTCTCCAGGGTATATTTAGTTGGGGAGGCATAGCATCCAACATTCATCCTCTTGGCATAATGTCCTCCACTTTGGCCTCCACATGGGGTGGTACCATCGTTTCCGCGCATAGGTCAGAGTCTCCCTTAGAAGCCTTGGGAATGCACACTGTGAATAAGAATGAATCCTAGGAATTTTGGGGCTCAATCCTGGCGCTCCAGTTACTTCGAATGCCCCATGTTTCATTTTGAGGAGTTCCCATGGTTCAACAACATATCTTTCTTATGCGTGAGGAACCTGACAAGGGCCCAAAGAAGAAAATTAGATCAGACTGGGCTCGTGAGAAGAATTACCAACAATGCACAAGCTTGACTTATGAGTAGAACACATGTGATGCATGAGCATCGTATAAAGCCCAAGTGCGTGCCTAAAACCAAGGAGACAATTGGATGCGCAGAGGAAATTAAATACGTTTTTGTGAAAACATTGTGAATCTTGAAATATGAAACATTAATGTAATGGATGGGAGGAAAGTGCAGTTGCATTTATATTTGAAGATCCAAATTGATTTTGGAGCGTATGTTCCTATCCATGGATGTAATAGGAATTTACTTATGTTTAGTGCAAGTAGGTAGATTCAATTTAATAGATTAGACAATTTAGGAGCATAGGAGGTAAAAAGGATGATAGACACCCTCAACCCTTGTATCATTGTAACATAATTCAGAATTTATAAGCTGTAGAGATGTAGAGAAGAATATAGGAGAACAGAGAATTTTATGCATTTTAGTTGTTATTTTCCATGTACAGGAGCACTGGAATTAATAGAAGAAAGTTTTGATTCCAATCTATGTGTTTTTTATGGTTGTTGGAACCACCTGTTAAATGGTATGTTGCAATCTTGTTTTCATTCTCTGTATGCATTTTTATTCAATGCTATGTGTGTGTGTATGCTCTAGAATTCTATGTTGAGTGATTGAATTCTAGATAAGGGGAGAATGAGTTTCAGTTGTTTCTCTTTTTGAGATTCTTGCAAAGAGTGCAAGGGAGGGTCCACAAGGAGTGCATCGACCAGGCTCTGAGTTTCATCTCAGAACCCTCAGAGGAGATTCAAATTGTGTCTTTACAGGCAAGAGTGCTAGCAGAGCACAGAGCCATGAAAAGTGTGCATAGACTGGGAGAAGGGAAAAAATTCTTTCAAACTCACAGGGGATTTGGAGAATTATCTATCGCAAAGAGTGCACAGAGCCGAAGACCCAAATAACCAGCGGTTATTTGAAAATTTTCTGCAAGGAGTGCATGTAGGGACCCTTTTAGAAGTCTTGATTCCATAATTAAAATCTCAGAAAGGATAGAACCTTTGAATATTTAAAAGGAAGGCGGAGGTCAAAATCACCTTACAGGAGTTAAGTTCAGGAGGAAGGACACCAATTCATTTGGCCAAAAGTCCTTGAGAAGTTGAAATAGACGTTGGAATCACTTCAGGAGGAAGTGTCAAAGTTCTGTAGGCCGTTGGATCTGATAGACCAATAGAGGGATTAAGACTGAGAGTCTTTCAACACCCATAAGCTCAAGAGGAGTAGTGACCATCGGATCCAGATCAATGAGGACCGTTGATCTCGTATGTGAATTCGTGTATCATAATTCGGGGAATGGAGTGACCAGTGGTTTGGGTCGAGTGTTGTGGATTTCTGGTTGGTGAAATCCCGATACAGCTAGGACCATTGGATCGAGGGAGGAACACAACCATCGATCTCCCCGAAGGTATGATTTCAGAGTTGGGGATCCATAGAGGAAGAGGAATGGCTGTTGGTTGCTTGCTCGAGTCATGAAAGCCAGAAAATCCATGTGGATGGGTGGAAATAACTCACCCCTTAAGTAGAGTAAAGAAGAAGTGACATGTGGTGAGTTCCCATCGCCTTGGGTGGAGTCAACCTTCGTTGACGGATTGCATTTCGAGGATTCGCAAGGGGAGAGAATGAAAACTTAGCGCTCCAACTCGTGAAGTCGTAAGTTGCGAAAGGTTCTTTCATAAGGCTTGGCTGTGGTCCTATAGGAAAAGGGGATAAAGAGAGGGGCTTACACCTTAGCCCATTTTCATTTTCCATGTCGGCGATTTCTGAGAGTTGTGGCATTACACTTGGATTTTCTCAACCCCCAATACCCGAAATCGTTGGGGTCTTGGACAAGGGGTTTAATTAACCTTTTCCATTGGTCTAAAGAAGATCCTACACAGATCTCAGACCTGAGGGAAGGATGTATGCATCAACATGCAGAACGTCCAAAATTTATAAGAGAGTGGGTAGTGAGTGGAAATGTGCTAGCGGACACTGGATTCCAGGCAACGAGATGTTTTGAAGAAAAAAAAAAAATTGTGGCACATCTGCATGATGAGTAGGTTTCGGGGCATGTGAGACACAATTGATAGTTGTATAGGGTGTGTGGTATTATCACCTTGATTTTTCATTTCCCCAGTCTCCATGATGAGTTGATGATGGTTGATGGGCTTGAGGATGCGACTTCTGTTTGCACAACTTGCCTCGACCTGAGGTGCCTAGCAACCTCCCTTATGAAAGTATCCAATTCTTTTGAAACATACTCACACTTTCGGCACATGTTTGGCTCTGACATCCTTTCCTAACTCCAAGGGCCAACTGGCCACTAGCGTGACTTCGACTCTTACATTTCTCCATACCTGATATTTCATTTTGTGGCACGTAGATTTAAACTATCCTAACAAGAGAAAACATGACGGTGCTAATAGAAGCAGTGCAAGTAATTCAAAGGGTTGCAGAGATCATGTAAGTATCAAATAACCAAGTTTAGCAAGCTTTATAGGTATACATCTGTTTGGATTCTTCACGCTTCCACTTTTTACATATATTTTTCCAAGTGTTGTTCTATACAGAATCTCTAAACGATTTTAATTTTAATTGCAGGAAAGATGCCTTTAAGTATTAAGAAATAATGGCTCAGCAACCTCACTGAGAAATCTGAGAGAAACTAGGTCAGAAAATCAACAAGGTGACGAAGGATATCGTACTTCTTGAGTTCGAAACACCTGACGACTTTGTCGACTTGCGTGACATAGTCGAATCATACACCAAGAAAGATTCATCATGGGACAAAATAGTGGAAAAGGTGACTAACACAGCACCAGGACAGGTGCAAAAATTTATAGAACACCCAATAAGAGCTCGGGCTGTGCTACAGCAGTTAAGCATCAGTTTGGTGAAATATCAGGCACATGTAGTAAAGATCATAGAGATTTGTGCGGCTCCGATGGAAAAACACAGATTTCTATACGCCCACACCTATGAGGATCTATTCATTAGTTGGTTGAAGTATGAGAAAAGTCACCCTTTCAAAGTAATATCTTGAGATAACTATTGGAAAAATGTTAGGAGAGAACGCCACATGGCGAATTCTGTTTTTTTTAACTACACTTTAGCTGTTATTTTTAGTTAATTTTATGTTATAAATAAGAGCAACAACTGATTAGTTAAGGGTCGATGGTTGTTGCAAGAAACTCTCTTTTTGGTTTTGTTAATAGCTATTTCCGAGCTACCTTTAATAGAGAAGTCATTATGGAATAGATACAAGTTATATTATCATCAAATGCATGTGTGATTGGACGTGGAGAAAAACTATTTCCTATCTTGTTTCATGAATGGATGTTGTAATGAGTAAGAGCTATTGAATCTATTGTTAAGTTATCTGATGCAATGTTTTACAGTTATTTTCTTTAATGATGAAGATGAATCATTGTGTTATTATGTGATGGATTATTAGAGTAGGTGAATTATTTTTATTTCCATTATCTTATCGCATATGTGTTTTGTTTCTGATAATTAGTATCTCAGACAGTAATTGGATTCTCACATGGTTAATGTATTAGTACTAGGCCTATGGTATAAAATTTTCGTCTGCATGCTTGAGTAGCAGTTTATCCCAAGCTCATCCTCATCTCCAGTATTTAAACTTAATATTGTTTGTTTCCAAGTTGGTTTATACCAGCTTACATCTTATATCTGTACCACCTAAGAGAAAATACAAAAAGATAAAGTCTGAACTGAAGGAGATGCCTTCGCAAGAAAATGTAAAGCCCATCAATTAAATTGGCCGGATCGCAAGATTTGGAGATCCATTCTTGTTGGCATGCTTACAGGAAGAATGTGATTGTCATTGATGGCAAGAATATAAGAAAACCAAACCTCGAGAGTGCAAAAGATGAGAAAGATCAAAAGAAATAGCAGTTTCCAGAAGTGCAGACGAGGCCC
Organism: Picea mariana; assembly: GCA_032191745.1. Taxonomy (NCBI): domain Eukaryota; kingdom Viridiplantae; phylum Streptophyta; class Pinopsida; order Pinales; family Pinaceae; genus Picea; species Picea mariana. The sequence goes on along the minus strand of JASDQU010515116.1, from coordinate 32,999 downwards.
AAGAGACAGACTCACAGGAGGAGAAAAGGTCGATATCGTTAACACTTAGAAAGCCTTCTAATTTGGAGAGATCAGAATATTAGGAGAAAGAGAGAAAATGGTCATTGAATCATTGATCCAGAGGACCAACAACCATCGGATTGAATTAATGGAAGGATAGGATAAGCAGGGAAAAATGATTGAGAATTCGATCATCCAAATTTCCGTCAGTCATCAGATTGATTTAAGTGGAAGGAAAGGATAAGAAAGAGCTGTTGATCTAAGATCTTGATCAATGAACAACATTTGTTTCATGTCTAAATATGTGAGGATATTACACTCTGGATAAATCACTTCGAGAGTTTCAGTTTGAGATTTGAAATCCCCGAAGTCTGGAGAGACAAAGTAAATGTTAGTCGTCATATCATTTTAAAGTGGAAGGACAGGATAACCTAGAAAATCAGCATCACATAAATATCAAGCCATCAATCTAAGAACATGATCGATGAACAAAATTTAGTTCGGGTCTAAAAGTTGTGAGGAGGTTATTGTTTTGGGATTCTCACTTCAGAAGAATTGGTGACTTGAAAAGTCAAAATACCCGAAGTCTCGAAGGCTGAAGTCCCCAAGTGAATGAGGATCCACGATAGCAAGACTATGTCAGCAAGGACATGTGGCACAATCAGATAATGAAAAGTATCAAGTCGATTCATCATTTTAGGTATGTGAAAATCACAAATCTGAGTGACATGTGGTAGCTACTAGGCTCATGAAACGTCATCAAGTGATGTAATTAAGCGATGTCACTCCGGGAGTTTTACTTTGGGACATTTACCACCAAAACTTGCCCAAAGTTCTGAATTCCTGAAGTGGTTTCGGACTGTCCATCGTCAAGGAGGATAGGTGGCGCGAGATCCACAACTTTGAAAGTTTGTGGATGGGGAGAACATGAAAATCGTCGAAGACAAATATCGATCATTGATTGTTAAGGGGAGTACATGTCAGCTGATCTGAGATTTTGGAGAAATCTCAATTCAAGGATTTCCAATTGAGACTTGAGAATTCTGAAGTCCAGAGACACGAAAGGATCATGACCGTTTATCCGAAAGGGACACGCGTCAGTGAATTGTTAGCTCTGGGAAAAATCAAAGGAAGGTTGAAAGGTTGGAAAGTTAATATTTACGAACCCCGAATAAATGAAGGGATCGTGATCATTGATTGAAAAGGGACACGCATTAGTGGATTGTTAGCTCCGAGAAAACGAAAAAGGAAGGTTGAAAGGTTTGAAATTTGAGATTTCCAAAACCCGAATACCTGAAGGGATTGTGATCGTTGATTCGAGAATACCACACATCGTTAGATCATGGAATCTAGGTGAAATGTTCCAGGACCAAGCAGAGTTTGAGAATAGAGACTCCTAAAGCCCGAAATGCAAAATCGATCTCGTCCATTGGTTTGGAGGGCCACATGTCTCTTGGTCATTGAGACTAAGGATCACCCATGGATGGAGGTAAGAATGTAGGAAAAGACAATAGATCGGAGTCATTGATAGAGGGAATCTGTCAGAGACTGCAAGATCGACGATCAGGCCTGATTGCGGGATCAGAAGTTGCTCAGAAGTTAATTTTCTAAGGACAGGCTGCAATTGAAACCACGATATCAGAGAAGGGGTACGTGGCAGCTAGAGGTAGATTGTGGAGATAAAAGCGGTTAATCCCAAACCACTCTTGGATGCGTCCGCAATCATTTTCTTACTCAAGGATGTAGCCCGAGGTCACATATGATAGGGGGATAATGAGAAGAGAGCTCATTCCTACAATCACATGGTCATGTGAAGTTAATCACCCAAGGTCATATCAAAAAATAGGGAGCTAGTGCTCACTAGAACAAGAACACAAAGTGACTTTTGAATAGGCATATGGTCACCGCCATAGGTCACATGAAGGAAGGGACTTATAAGCCAAAGAAGCCAAACAATGACTGGCTATAACTGCCAGAGAAGATGAAGAATTTTGATTGACAGAGAAGAAAATTATTCTCAGGATAACTTCCAGAGAAGCCAAAGAAACTTGAATAATGTCCAGAGAAGATGAAGACTTCGTATGATAATCAGGAAGATGACTTGACGTGTGAAAAACATGAAAAATAGAGAAGAGATTGAGTGTCTCTTGGATTGTGATGCATGTGGGAAGGACAAGACGAAGTGCATAATCTCAAGGGGACATCTGTAGCACAATAAAGAGTATGCATAGGAAACGCAGAGTATAAAAGGAAGAAGAGAAGTTGAACAGTGATGGCATTAAGCACAGAAGGAAAATGAGCAGAGCATAGAAGCTGAACGATGAAGAAGCAGAACACAGTATAGAAGTTGAAGAAGGCAGAGGAAACATGGAGCTGTAATAGACCATATCTAAGATAGAGCAAGTAAGTAAATTTTTTTAAGATTCATTCAGGGTGGTAGGATGGTCCTAGGGAGAATTGTAGTCCTCTAAAGTTTGGTTGGTGCTAGAAGATATTTTTAGAGTTGGTGCTTGCATCTAGTGGGTGCTAACGAAACCTGGGAGTTGGTGCTAGAGAAATCTGAGAGTTTGTGCTCTCTACAAGTTGTAGCTTGTTATCATAGGTTGTAGCCTCATATTTGAGTCAGAGCTCAAAGACTGTGATGTACATGAAATTTGGAGCTTGATTGACATCCTAAGAAGAAGAGGTTTTCACCCTTTATGGGTTTCTTCAAGAAAATCAATGTCTCTTTGTATTCTTTGTGATTGATCATTGTGTATCTGTACATGTTAATTTTTCAGCAACACATTAAATAATAATCTAGAAATAATCAGAAAAAATAGGAAAATTTTCAAGCTTATATACATAATTGATTCACACCCCCCCTCTCAGTTATATTTCCAACAATTGGTATTAGATCTGGTGCCTTTGATCAAAGGTATATCCATAATCTTGAACATGACTAGTCATGATGGAAGTTCAACTAATAAAACCCCTTTGTTTGATGGAACAAACTTTTCCTTTTGGAAAATAAGAATGAGAACACATTTAATGTCTTTGGGTGTTGATGTTTGGGATGTCGTTGAAACGGGATATGTGAAGACTGTAGTCTTGGCCTCAAAAGATGATAAATTGGATTTTAGTTTTAATGCAAAAGAAATGACTGCCATCCTTAATGGACTTGTTGAAGCTGAGTTTTTGAAAGTCATGCACTGTGATTCAACAAAAGTTATGCGGGACAAGTTGATAAGTATTTATGAAGGTAATGAAAAGGTTAAAGATGAAAAACTTTAGACTCACAAACTGAAATTTGAGCAGTTAAAGATGGATGAAGACGAAACTATCAGTAAGTACTTCTTACGTATAGAATAACTTATCAACACTATGAAAGGCCTAGGTGAAATGATAGATGAATCTTTTCTAGTCCAGAAAATATTAAGATCTCTTCCTGATAGATTTAACTCAAAGGTCTCTGCTATAGAGGAAATAGCTGATCTCAAAACGTTGACACTAGATCAACTTCTTGGAACCCTAACTACTTGTGAAATGAGAATTACCAAAGGTAAATCCACTACAAGAGAGGCATATTTTAAAGTAGAGAAAAACATAGATGAGATTGAAGAAAATTTTGTGAGAAGACTGAAGAAAGGATCAAGAAAATACAAAGGTAAACTACCCTTCAAATGTTTTGACTGTGGTAATATAGGTCATTTTGAATCTAAGTGTCATCACAAAAGAAAGGATCGGAAATATGACGATGAAGAGAAGCGCAAACACAAGAAGGTCTATAAAGAGAATAATTTTAAGAAGAAAATCCTTTGTGTAAACAATGATGATGATCCCTCAGATGATGAAAGCAGTGACTCTTCTATTGAAGATAAAATAAATGATATCATTCTAATAGCTTTAGAATATCTAAACATTGAAGATACAGGAAGTGAGTTTGTTGATTGTGAAGAAATAGTAGATCTTGATGCAGAACTTGTCAGTTCCATGGAAGAGATTGATAGACTCAGAGAAAAGAAAAGAAAAGAAAAACAATTATTGCTCAGGTATGAGAAAACATGCAATGAACCATCTGAACAAATTGATCTGTTGAAGGTTAAGATAGAAGAAGCTAAGAATATTGAATACATCCTCAAAAAACAATTAAAGGAAGCTGAAACAAAAGGTGAAAAATTGGAAGCTGAAGTACTGACTGTCAGAAATGATCTAGAGAAATTCAGGCCTTATATCATCAGAATCTGACAAGTATCAAAGACTCAAAAGAATTATCCTCCATTCTGAATCAACAAAGAAATTCAAAGTTGAAAATTGGTTTGGGTTATGAAGAGGGATCAAGTAGTGGTCAACCGAGCAACAAAGAATCCATAAAGTTTGTCAAATCTACAACCATTGACAACAACAAACCTACAAAAACAAAGGAATAGAATTAGTCACCAAGGAGTGAAGAAAAAGCTACCAGAACTGAATCTTTAGAACAAAGAAATAATACACCCTCTGCTCAAGGAAATCATTAGCATGGAAGAAATTGACCTTCTCAAAGAAGACAACCATTTTCCAGGTACAATTGTTTTTTCTATGGAAATTGTTTTTACTACTGTAACTTTGGCCACAAAGCTATAAATTGTTCCTTGAGATTTAGACATGAGAAATCAAGACAACCAAGAAATAAATATCTTCCACAACAAAGAATGAGACACACAAGTAACAAACAACCACAGACTGCAGATCATGTGATGGCTGGGAAAAGGATGAATATTACACATAACAATCGTTATGATCCTTTATTCAATGAACCAAAATGTTACATCTTCCATAATTATGGACATAAAGTTGCAAACTGTTGCTTAAAAAACTATAATCTAGATTCAAATCACAGAGATGAAAATGTTAAGGTTTGGAAGAAGAATGAAGATAACAAGTGTGGATTAGTGTTGTCAGCTCAAAGACAAAAAGGCACCTGGTATATTGACAACGAATGCTCCAGTCATATGATAAGTGACAAAAGTAAGTTCCTATTACTCAAAGAAAATAAATCAGGGAGTGTGACCTTTGGAAAAGATGCTCCAGGAAAGATCATAGGTAAAGTTCTAGTAAGCTTAAGTAATGGATGAAGTAAAGATTAAGATGTATTATTTTTTTATGGTTTAAAGAATAATCTTCTTAGTGTTAGTCGGATATGTGACACAGGTTGTGAAGTCACTTTCACTGCCAAGAATTGTAAAATAAAGACAGTAAACACAGGAGAGCTGATTGCAAAAGGGGTTAGAACTGAAAATAATGTATATGTTCTAAAGGAAGATAAGGAGAAATGTCATTTAAGAAAACTTGATGAAATTTTGTTATGGCATAGAAGGCTTGGACACCTGAATTTTGATCGTATTGTCAAACTGAATAATGAAGGTGTTGTGAAATACCTTCCAAGAATATCTAAGCCTAATAACTCTGTATGTGAATCCTGTCAAATGGGGAAGCTGACCCGTGCTCAATTGAAATAAAATAGTTTCACATCTTCATAGAAACCACTTCAAATTGTTCATATGGATCTATGTGGACCATCGCAAAAGGAAGGAACTGGAGGAGAATGTTACTTTATGCTAGTCATTGATGACTTCTCCAGACTTACGTGGGTTTCCTTTCTGAGAGAAAAATCTGATGCATTTGAGAAGTTCAGAAAGTTTAAGGTGTTAGCTGAGAATAAGACAGAAAGGAAGTTAAAGGAAATTTTCTCAGATAGGGGAGGAGAATTTTTGTCAAGAGATTTCAAAGAATTATGTGACAGACATGGAATAAAAAGAGAATATACTATTCCAGGTACTCCTCAACAAAATGGAGTTGTAGAATGCCAAAATAGATCAGTTCAGCAGATGGAAAGGGATATGATGAGTGAAAGGGAAATTTCACAAACCTTCTTGGTGGAGGTTGTTCACACGGTCATTCATATTCTAAAAAAAGTGCATCTAAGGCCGAAAAATGATAAAACACCATCTGAGTTATGGTTTGGTCGACCTACATCAATCAAACACTTCAAAGTATTTGGAAGTAAATGTTACATCAAGAATAATGATGATCATATGGGAAAATTCTATAGTAGAGATGATGAAGGTATCTTCTTAGGATATGCGACGAACAGTAAAGGATATAGATGCTTTAACAAAATAATTCACAAATTAGTAGACTAGATTGATGTTGGAATTGATGAAGAAGCTCATCTAAAAGATCAATAGAGAATAAGCACTAAGCCGGATGAAAAAGATGATGAGAATAATGAAGATAAAGAACAAAAAATATAAGAGTCACAAGAAGATGATGAATCATGTGGAGAAGAGACACCCAGACAATAAGAGTCAGGACATCAATCAATATCAAATCCTTCCTCCAGAATTACTCAATGGAATCATCCTAAAATTCAGATAATTGGTGAGAAAGACAAAGGTGTACAAACCAGGAGAAGGATAATCAAAGACACTGAGCAATCACATATATCATTCATATCCATGGTGGAACCTAAGAACTTTAATGAAGATAGTAAAGACATAAATTGGTTAGAATCAATGAATGAGGAACTTGACCATATTGAAAAGAATGACACTTGGGAACTCGTTCCTAGGCCAACAAATAAAAATGTGATAGGATCCAAATGGTTCTACAAAAACAAGATGAATGAGCAAGGAAATATTGTAATAAATGAGGCTAGATTGGCCTGCAAAGCGTATTCTCAAATAAAAGGATTGGATTTCGATGAAACATTTGCTCCCGTAGCAAGATTAGAAGCTATTAGAATGTTTCTTGCCTATGTGTGTCATAAATAGTTTAAAGTATATCAAATGGATGTGAAGTCAAATTTTCTAAATGGAGATCTAAAATAAGAAGTCTATATGGAACAACCAGAGGGTTTCCAACTGTCAAATAACCCTGACTTTGTTTGCAAGCTGAAGACATCCTTATATGGGTTGAAACAAGCTCCTCATGCCTAGTATTATAGTTTGGATAAGTATCTTCAAGACAAAGGGTTCAAGAGAGGAACAATTGAAAGAAATATATATATCAAAACAAAGGGTAATGATTTGCTCATTGTGTTGGTCTATGTAGATGACATCATCTTCGGAAGAAATAATGATTCATTGGTACAATGGTTTTCTTCTGCGATGCAGTCTAAATTTGAAATGTCTATGATGGGGGAACTATAATTTTTTCTTGGTATGCAAGTTAATCAGAGGTCTAAAGGAATATTTCTTTATCATGAGAAATATCTAAGAGAAATGTTGAAAACGTTTCAAATGGAAGATTCTACACCTATGAGAACACCTATGGTCACTGGATGCAAGTTAAGCAATGATGATGACTCACCTGATGTTGATCAGAGTTCATATAGGTCTATGATAGGCAGCCTATTGTACATCACAACATCCCATCCAGACATAATGCATGTTGTTGGAATGGTAGGAAGGTATCAGGATGCACCTAAACAGAGTCATCTATTAGCTATCAAAAGAATATTCATATAATTGAAAGGAACAATGAACTATGTCCTATGGTATCCTAGGAATCATAATTTTCAACTATCTATCTATTCAGATGTTGATTGGGATAACTGTGTGGATGAAAGGAAAAGCACGAGTGGAGGTGCATTCTTCTTAGGATATTCTCTTGTAGCATGGTTGAGAAAGAAGTAAGGTTCCATTTCCTTATCGACTACAGAAGTTGAATACATTGTAGCTGCCACTTGCTATACCCAAGTATTATGGATGATTCAGGCACTTGTAGACTTGGAGGTAAAATATACTGCACCGATCTCAATTCATTTTGATAATACTAGTGCGATTAGTGTGTCAAAGAATCTTGTATTTCACTCCAAGACCAAGAATATACCCATCAAGTATCACTTCTTGAGGGAAAAGGTAACCAACATTGTTGCTTCTTTTCATTATATTCCATCCAATGATCATATTACTGATATCTTCACTAAACCTCTTGCAAAATCTCAGTTTGCGTATCTACGCCAGAAGTTGGGCATGACTCTGTTATCAAGTTAAAATAATCTATCTAATCAGGGGGAGAGTGTTCCTAGTATATCTGATGAGGGGGAGAACATAATCACTCTCTCTTTTCTTTGACATTGATGTCAAAGGGGGAGAAAAAGGTGTTGTCTGTATGCTAAAGTTGGAGGTCTAAGAAAAATAGTGCAACCCTTCAAGGTTTTAATCAAAGCCAAAGGGGGAGATTGTTGGCATGTTTATAGGAAGAATGTGCTTGTCATTGATGGAAATAACAACATCGAACCAAACCTCGAGAGTGCAGAAGATGAGAAAGCTCAGAAGAGATAGTGGTTTCCAGAAGTGTAGACAAGGTCCAAGAGATGGACTTGCAGGAGGAGCAAAGGTCGAGACCCCTAAACACTTAGAAAACCTTCTAAGTCAGAGAGATCAGAAGCTCAGGAGGAAGAGAGACAGTGGTCATTGGATCACCGATCCAGAGGACCAACATCCGTCAGATTGAATTAATGGAAGGATATGATAAGCGGGGAAAAATGATTGAGAATTCGATCATCCGAATTTTCATCAACTGTCAAATTAATTTAACTAGAAGGACATGATAAGCAAGATCCGTTGATCTAATATATTGATCAATGAACAAAATTCATTTCGGGTCTAAATATATGAGGATATTACTCTCTGGAGAAATCACTTCGAGAGTTTCAGTTTGACATCTGAAATCCCCGAAGTCCGGAGAGCCAGAGAGTCAGAGTAAACGTTAGTCGTCAGATCATTTTAAAGTGGAAGGATAGGATAAGATAGAAAAGAAGCATCACATAAAGATTAAGTCGTTAATCTAATAACATGATCGATGAAAAACATTTAGTTCGGGTCTAAAAGTTGTGAGGAGGTTACAGTTTGGGGATTCTCACTTCGGAAGAATTGGTGACTTGAAAATTTGAAATACCCGAAGTACCGAAGGCCAATGTCTCGAAGTGAATGAGGATCCATGTCAACAAGACTATGCCAGCAAGGACACATGGCGCAATTAGACAATGAAAAGTGTCAAGTTGATTGTGTATTTTAGGTACATGCAAATCATAAATCTGAGTGACCCGTGGTAGATACTAGGCTCATGCCACGTCATCAAGTGACGTAAGTAAGTGATGTCACTCCAGGAGTGTTACTTCGGAAGCTTTACCACCAGAATTTTCCCAAAGTTCCAAAGTCTCGAAGTGGTTTGGGGCCATCCATCATCGAGGAGGATAGGTGGCATGAGATCCACAACTTTAGAAGTTTGTGGATGGGGAGAATGTGAAAATCACCGAAGACAAATCTTGACCATTGATCGTCAAGGGGAGTATGTGTCAGCTGGTCTAAGAGTTTGGAGAAATCTCACTTCAAGGATTTCTAGTTGAGACTTGATAATTTTGAAGTCCGGAGACGCAAAAGGATCGTGACCGTTGGTATGAAAGGGACACGCATCAATGGATGGTTATCTCTGAGAAAAATAAAAGGAAGGTTGAAAGGTTGGAAAGTTGAGATTTATGAACCCCGAATACCCAAAGGGATCATGACCGTTGATCAGAAAGGGAAATGCGTCAGAGGATAGTTAGCTCCGGGAAAAAGAAAAGGAAGGTTGAAAGGTTAAAAAGTTGATATTTCCAAACCCTGAATACCCAAAGGGATTGTGACCGTTGATTCGATAATACCACGCATCGTTATATCGTGGACTCCCAGTGAAGTTCTCCAAGATCAAGCAGAGTTTGGAATCGAGACTGTCGAAGCCTGAAAGGCAAAATCGATCTCATCCGTTGGTTTGGAGGACCACATGTGACTTGGTCATTGAGACTAAGGATCGCATGTGGACGGGGGTATGAAGGAGGGAAAATAAAATATATTGGAGTCGTTGATTGAGGGAATCTGGTAGAAACTATGATATTGATGATCACGCTTGATTGCAGGATCTGAAGTTACTTGGAAGTTAATTTTCTGAGGACAGGCCGCAATTGAAACCATGGTATCGGAGAAGGGGTACGTGGAAGCTGGAGGTAGATTATGGGGAGAAAAGTGGTTAATCCCAAACCACTTTTGGACGCACTTGCAATCATTCTCTTATGGAAGGATGTAGCCTGAGGTCACATATGAAACAGGGCTAACGAGAAGAGAGCCTACACTCGCAATCACGTGGTCATGTGAAGTTAATCTCCCAAGGTAATATCAGAAAATAGGGATATAGTTCTCACTAGACCAAGAACGTGAAGAACCTTTTGAATAGGCGTATGGTCATCGCTAAAGGTCACATGAAGGAAGGAACTTAGAAGCCAAAGAAGCCAAAAAATGACTCGTTGTAACTGCCATAGAAGACAAATAATTTCGATTGACGAAGAAGCAAAATATAATTAGGATAACTGCCATAGAAGCCAAAGAACCTTGAATAACGAACAGAGAAGATGAAGAGTTCATATGATTATCAGGAAGATGAATCAAAGTGTGAAAGACATGCAGAATAGAGAAGAGACAAAGTGTCTCTCAGATTGTGATTCATGTGGGAAGGATGAGATGGAGTGCATAATCTGATGGGGAGATCTTTGGCATAATAAAGAGTATGCAGGGGCAGAAAAAAGTATAAAAGGAAGAAGAGAAGTTGAAAAGCGACAGTGTTGAGTGCAGGAGGAAAAAGAGTAGAGCATAGAAGTTGAACGATGAAGAAGAAAAATAGAGTATAGAAGATGAATAAGGTAGAGGAGACATGGAGCTATAACAGACCATATCAGAGACAAAGGAGACATGGAGCTATAACAGACCATATCAGAGACAGAGGAGACATGGAGCTATAACAGACCATATCAGAGACAGAGAAAGTAAGTAAAGTTTTGTAAGATTCATTCGGGGTGGTAGGGTGGTGCTAGGGAGGATTACAGTGCTCTAAAGTCCATTTGGTGCTAGAATATATTATGGGATTTGGTGCTTCCATCTAGTGGGTTCTTGAGAAACCTGAGAGTTGGTGCTTCCATCTAGTTGGTGCTAGAGAAATTTGAGATTTGGTTCTCTCTGCAACTTGTAGCTTGCTATCAAAGGTTGTAGCCTCATATTTGAGTCAGAGCTCAAATGCTGTGATGTACATGAAAGTTCGTTCCTGATTGACATCCTAATAAGAAGAGGTTTTCACCCTTTATGGGTTTCCTCAGGAAAATTAGTGTCTTCGTGTATTCTGTGTGATTGATCATTGTATATCTATACATGTTAAGTTATCAGCAACACATTAAATAATAATCTAGAAAGAATCAGAAAAAAAAGGAAAATTTTGAAGCTTATATACATAACTGATTCACCCCCCCTCTCAGTTATATTTCCAACAATTTCACTATTAAACGCTGCAGAGTCTAATTGGGCCTCAGTGGTGGGTTTAGTTCATGTTGTTGAACTAAAGGGATTTAAGACCCATCAACATATAGTAATATTGAATTCTTTCCATCTAGTAAATCTATCATTTGTCACAGGTTTATTCATTAAAAAAATAATTGATCTAGGTGGATATCGGTGGCCACCCACATTTTCCAATTGGCTCAAAACAATTTTCTGGCAATTTTGGTAATCTACTATTTTTAGCAGTTTTTAACTTCTGGGGCCATTTTGAGGGCCTAAATGGAGGTTTTTCATGATAATGATTCTCAATTATAGCCAAAGTCTCTCATTGAGCCCCCAAAATGAATCTCCTCAATGATACCTTTCCAATGAGCTATCGTGTTCCCCAAAAGAAGATCGTATGCCAAATTTGGCATAGGGGAGAGCCTTAAGGAGAGCCTTTCCAATGATACCTTTAGTATGCCAAATTTATGATACACCAAACTACCCAAAACGAGGTCCACAAAACTGTTGGATTTTCATCTTCTAGGGTTAGGGTTTTCGATTTTATTTATTACAAAAGGAATTTAGAGCCTCATTTTAAATGAATATTCTTGTAAATGCGAGTAGCGGACACATCTCTTCTCAGTGATAATCTACCACCATTTTCTCTCATTAATAGAAAATTGTGTATTACTGTATCTTTGTGTTTATGGTTGCATCTATGATATTTTTTTTTTTTATATTATTGGATATCTAAGATATCTCTATACATTTCTTTATTATATCTCTTCTCTCATTTCGTGCCGAAAAATAATATGGATCAGTGGTATCAGAGCAGGATGCTCTTGATCGTTTTTCAATGCATGTCCCCGACGAGGTCCGAGTATAGAAATTTGGGTCTTGAGCTTGTATCTCTTGAAGAAAATATCTCTTGCACTTCCAAGAAGCCCTGCATGGAGGAAGAAAATAAAAATGACAAATCAGACGATTTTATTAATCTGTTTCTTGAGCAATCTCTCACCCGACAGAGGGATGAAATGATGGAGAATTTTTCTCACATCCTTCAATGCCCGTCGATAACAATAGGCATGTCTTCATCAAGCAACCACTTTGGAAGTACCTCACCTCTAAAGGTACAACTTAATTTTGATATTCCCATATTTGAAGGACATATAGATGCAGATGCCTTAGAAAAATGGTTAAATTTGCTAGAAGGTTATTTCTTTGTTCATAATTTCTCTGACAGGGAAAAGATAACCTTCACACTCCTTAAGGCTCTCCCCTATGTCAAAAATTGGTGGGAAACTTACTAGGAGAAAATTTCCACAGAGGAGTTTGGAATATATGGGGTGGAGCCCACTTGGGATTTTTTTTTGGATGCAATAAAGGAACAGTATTACCTTGTTGGAAACTATGAGGACCGTTACATGAGATGGACCACACTGCGGAAAGCGAGGGGCCAAGAAGTTACGAAGTTCACCAATACCTTGCATACCTTACGTACCAAGATGGGTATCAAAGACTCCAGACGACATTTGGCTATGAAATACCGTGGGGCTCTACACAGATACATCCAAACTGAGATGGATTTTGTGTACATCTCATCACTCGGTGTTTCTTATCGATATGTTGCTAAAATCGAGCAAAAATTTAAGCACCAGAAAAAATGGGAGTTTGGGTCTGCAAATCCACAACAACCAAAGTATGATAAATATGACCCTAACAAACAGTCTCCCAAAAACTTGTCCAAGCCGAAGGAAAAGAAGGGTCACAAAAATATGAAGAATGGAACCAGAAAATGGTGTGATTTCCACAAAATCCTCTGGCACAACACTGATGAATTTCTCTCAAAACAGTCATTGGTGGCTGAGATCAAATACAAGGAGATGAAACCTGATTTAGAATCTGATTCAAAAAATATTGATAGAAGACATATGATCGATGCAGACCTCACTGCTATTGTCATGATCTCAACAATTTAACCAGAAGAACCCACAGATCCTAAAGAGGGGGAGCGCCTTTTTCATTCAAATATGTGGGTGAAGTGGACCCCACTACATTTTATCGCTGACAGAGGAATCCATAAGAACCTCATCTCAGTAGAGGGTTGTCAAATAGTTAGGATTGTTGACAACACCACACCCACAACCATACAACATTGGGTGGCTTCACCAGGGACGAGATATTTGTGTCAGCTAATAGTATCAATTGTCATATGGCATCCATCCCTTCAAGGATGATGTATTATGTGATGTTTCCCCATTGTATGTCTGTGATGTTCTCTTGGGACAACCATAGATGTGGAAGCGCCATGTTATCTATGAGTTTCAACCTCGCAGTGTCATTGTTACTCTGGGGGGTCATCTTTACAGGATACCAGAGGTATTTCTAACTATTTTCCCACCTAAAAAATGCCACAAGGTAGTATCTCATACTACAAAATTCAGCTTCTTCACAATCTATTCAAAAGGTGAACAAAAGGATACTGCAACCAATACAGCCCCGGCCCAATAACCTTCTATCCAACATAAGAAGGTGAAAAATATTGTAACAAAGTATAAATATTTCTTCTCCACACAGGCATATCATGTATACAGACTGGTTAAAAGGGTCCAACCCTTCCAACCACAGGTTCGTGACAACCTTCAACAAGCTAAGCAACACAATTTCTCCAACAAGGCAAGCAACTCATAAAGATGTAGATTCAGTAAACACTTTTCCCTCTCCTCGGGAACTCAATGTAATGGAGAATATTTCTTCCTAAGGAGGGAGGATTGATCCAAGTGGATATTGGTAGCCACCCACCTTTTCCAAATGGCTCAAAACAATTTTATGGGAATTTTGGTAATTTACTATTTTAAGCAATTTTGGTAATTTACTATTTTTTGCAATTTTTAACTTTCAGGGCCATTTCGAGGGCCTAAATGAAGGTTTTCCAGGATCGATCTTCTCAATGACAACTGAAGGCTCTCATTGATCCCCCAAAATGAATCTCCTCAAAGATACATTTCCAATGAGCTATCGTGCACCCGAAACAGAGATCGTATGCCAAAGTTACACCATCAAGAAGTTGATACACCAAACTACCCAAAACGGGGTCCACAAAATTGTTATCTTTTCATCTTCTGGGGTTAGGGTTTTGGATTTTATTTATGATAAAAATGACTTTGATGTTGATTAATTGGGTTGGTTGTCATTGATGTCAACCCTTGAAGAAAGTCTGGTAGCACAAAGTTTTATGTAATGGACCCAAGTTTGTTTGATAGATAATGGTATGAGTTTTGATATATTTGTAGGAAAGACTATTTTATATGGATAGTACATGTCATGTCATTTCCAGTGGTATGTGGAACGTCACATAACTCCTCACAGTTTGAGATTTATGGCCATGTGAAGTTGGAGAGCCCTCATGAGTCATCTAGAAGCCCCAAAAGGTCAAAGTAGTCAAAGTGGTTGCAAAGAAGAAATTATTTAAATAATAAAGTGAATTGATGAGTGTACTATAAGTCCAAGTGGATACAAAATAAATTATTTAAATAATAAATTTAATGGATAAATGAGTAAGTGGACAAGTGGTTAGAAGTGGGTTAGCCCTAAAATAAGGAAAGTGGGTTAAGATGGTTAGAAGGTAATTTAAATAATAAAGTGAAGTATGAGTGTACTATAAGTCAAAGTGGATACAAAATAAATTATTTAAATAATAAATTTAATCGATAAATTACTAAGTGGACAAGTGGTTAGAAGTGGGTTAGCCCTAAAATAAGGAAAGTGGGTTAAAATGGATAGAAGGTAACCCCTTGAGGAAGCTACATGAAAGTATAAATAAGAGGCAATGGTCTCTTATTTTTAATAACACTTGAGAATATTGAATATCTACAAGTGATTGAGGTAACAAAATGATATCTAAGCCGAATTTTAGAGGGAAGGTGAAGTAAAGAAGGTCGAAATTCAAGGGAGGATAAATTCTTTTGATGATGCTTTATAAGGTATGTTATTTACAGGTCATCTAACTATTTTCGAAATAACGTTTTTTCTAGAATGATTCAGACCGTGAAATTGGGAGGTCATTGCAGAAATATATCCAAGTAGTTGTGATAAAAGTTTTAGTTTGTTGTTCGTTGTATTTTTGGAGTTACGCTCCATGGAAAATAGGGTTTGTGGCTAGTCTTGAAACTAGTATAAAACAAATGTTTCGGGTAAAAATGTCATAACTTCTTCATAAAAGATCCAAATTATGTAAGACCAAATGTATTGGTTAGAGTATAGTCTTTAGTATTCTTTGTACCAATTTCATATCCATACAACAAATATTCTATCTGGGGCACACTCTACAAGTTCGCTCTGTAGAATAAGCCAAAATTCAACAAGGTATGTCATTTTTTCTATAACTCCTTTTCTGAGAGGTTCCAAGTAGTGAAACCTGGAGGAATTGCATAAAACACATGGAATAACATTGTTTACTGTTTTCATATCTTTATTCATTACAGGTACATAGTTATGATTATTTCAAGTTAGGGTTGTTGACTAATCCAAAATTAGTCATGTGAGACTAAAGTAAAGTTTGATGAAAATGATAGTCTCTTGTTGTTAAAGTTAAGGAAGGTTTGCAGGTATGCGATAATATACATTAGGTCTATTAAAGAGTTACAAATCAGGTTTGGATGATGAAATTGATGAGATCTTTTGGTTGAGGTACATGTTGGGTACATGGTTGAGACAAGTAGTTGATGAGTTGGAACATACATGAGGTGTATAGTTGATGATATTGGTACATCTTGATGACTCATAGTTTATGTGTATTTGATGCATGATTGGTACATATTTAGTGCATGGTTGATGCACTTATTGATGGTACAGGTTGAGGTACAAGTTGGTGCATGGTTGATGCACTTGTTTATTGTACAAGTTGATAACAGGTTGTTTGGATAGGTTATTGTGACAGGGTATTTGTACAGTTTTGATGCATGGATGATGCATTTGTTTATGGTAGAGGTTGAGGTACAGGTTGATGTATGGTACATGTTGTCACATGTTATTGGTACAGGTTGTTACAGTTTAATTATAGGTTGATTGGTATAGGTTTAGAGTAGTATATATCATAGTGATAGTGTGACATTGGTTCCATCATTCTACTTCTATGTCAGGGTGGTTGGACAGGGAAAGGACATGTGGTTATAGGCACCTTTTGGTTGTAGCCAAAGAACATAGGGGGTTGCAAATTCCTTCTGGTTGTATCTAGAGAATTGGGGAGTTGGAGCTTCCTTCAGGTTGTAGCCTAAGAAACTAGGTGGTTGGATTGTCCTTCCAGTTGCAGCTGGAAAACAAAGGAAGTTAGTGCTTCCAATGAATGTAACTCTTAAAGGCATATAATAAAAAGAATTTTGTGGTTTTCTCTTGCTTTGGGTTTCCACGTAAAAACATTGGTTTACTTTGTATGTGTATGATTTCTCATTTGTTCATTGTTCATTTACTCTGCAACTATTGGATGATAATGCTACATTGATATAAATCTTGCATTTTATGGTTATGAAGGATTAAATTGCTCTATTATTGATTCAACCCCCCTCTCAGTAATCCAACATTGTGGAGCCTCGTTGTAAAGGAATATTATTGTGAATGTGAGTAGCAGATACATATCTTGTCAGAGATAAGTTGCCACCATTCTAGCGAGTATTTCACTCTGTATTTTTGCAGTCTTTGTACATTTTCTCTCATTAATAAAAAATTGTGTATTATTGTATCTCTTTGTTTATGGTTTCATCTCTGATACATTAATGTTATATTATTAGATATTTGAGATATCTATGTACATTTCTTTATTATATCTATGCTCTCATTTCATGTCAAAAAATAATCTGGATCACTAATGGCTGACTGGTCTGTGTGTACAAAAACCTCATACCCTGTTATGTAGTGTCTGGATTTATTAATGGCATGGACTACTCATAATAATTCTTTCTCAGTGACAATATAATTTACTTCGGTAGGGGAGATATTTTTGTTGACAAAGTAGATAGCATAAGGAAGTTGATTTTATCTTTTTCATAGAACAACTCCCAAAGTTGTATCTGAAGCATCAATGAAAATATGAAAAGGAAGAAACCAGTTTGGTCCTCTTAAAACATGGGCACTTGAAATCTTTTTCTTTAAAATTTCAAAAGAAATCTAGCATTGTTCATCCCATTGGAATTCAACCTCTTTTGATAACAATTTGAACTGTGGAGCAGCTATGTTTGTAAAATTTTGAATGAACCTCCTATAATATCCAACATGCCCTAAGAAGCTTCTATCTTCTTTCTGTCAGCTAGGGTTTCAGGTTTGAGAAATAATGTCAATTTTGGCAGGGTTTACCCTTATTCCAGTACCAAAAATATGATGGCCCAAGACAATCCCTTTACTGAGCATAATTCTGGATTTTTTATGGCTGAGGGAAAGGTTAGTCTCTCTACACTTGATCAATACTTTATCCAAATTTCCCAATGCTTGTTGGAAATCATCCCCATATACCATGAACTTGTCCATATAGACTTCTACATAGTCATGGGTTAAATAAGAAAAAATAGATAGGACATCCCTTTGAAAGGTGGCAGAGAAATTACACAAACCAAAGGGAAGAACCCTATAAACATAAGTACCCCATGGGAAAGTAGACATGGTTTTCTCCTGATCTTCAGGGGAAATTTGGATCTAGTTGTACCCACTAAGCCCATCTAAGAATGAGAAGTACCTCTTCCCAAACAAGGTGTCCAAGACCTGGCTTATAAAAGGAAAAGGAAATTATCTATAGGTAGCCTTGTTCATCTCTCTATATTCCACACAAATCCTCCATTTTCGATTCTACTTAGGGATAATAACTAATGTGGATAGCCACTTGCTATCTGAAATAGGGTAAATAAAATTGACATGTAGGAGTTTTTGGAGCTCTTCTTTCACTATATATTTTAAGGTTGGATTCATTCTTTTTTGGGGCTACTTAATAGGTCCAATTCGATCATTTGTATAAATATGGTGTATACAAGTATCCAGGTGAATTCCTTTCATGTTAGAGTAATACCATGAAAAAGAACCAGACTGTCCTTGAATCATTTGGATCAATTTTTTTTCTTGATCTCACTCCAAGATAGAATTGATATATAGAGATTTTCTAGGACTGATTTCAACAGTATAAAAAACTGACTCTTATTCTTCATTTATTGATGATATAGTGAAAAATGTAGAAGTGGAGGGATGCCAGACCTCCTGAAATTCAGGGATGAAAATATGTGTAAATTATGGAATAGATTGAAGATACTCAATACATTTTGTATTGGATAAAAATAGGCTTAAAATATGTTCTTTAGTTTTTTCTTGAACTCCCTTTGCTTTCTCAAGTGTTAACAAGAGTTGATCATAGTTCTCCTCCCCATAGAGACTCTCCAACCATAAAGGAACTTCAGTGCCTATTTGGGCAGGAGGAAAGAGAATAATTTTTTGACTGTGGGTCCCATTAGAAATTGTCATCTCCCTAGACCAAAAACTAATAAATGCATCAGCAGTGGCCAACCAAGGTCAACCAAGCACAATTGGATGTCTAGGTTTGGAGGATTTTGAATGAATTACCAAGAAGTCCATAAGACACTCCTAGGAGGCTAAGGTGATTGTTACATCATTTAGGATTCCTGTTGGGTTGATGACTGATTTGTCTGCCAATTCTAGCAAGGTCTATGTTGGCCTTAAGTGATTTAGTTGTAGTGTTCACATGGTGTCAACAATCATAAAAGTTATTGTTTCTCCTATATAAATAACTGTATTTGGTAGATAAATACCATTAATTTCTATAGTCACCACTGGATTTCCTGGATCATTATATTTAGATGGAATTTCTGATATAAATTCCAATAGTTATCCAATCACCTTTATAACATGAGGTTCCTTCCTCTTCCTCCCAAGATTTTTAATGAAAATATCCCTTATAATTTTAGCATAGATAGGAATATCTTTGATGGATTGTAGTAGGGGAATATTTACACATATATTCCTTAGTTAAACTTCTAAATCATGTCCTCTAGGTACCTTAGGTTTCATCACAAGTAATGTTTCTGGATAAGGTTGAGGATTAGTTTTCTAAGCTATTTATGATGGTTGAGGAGTGTGAGGAGGAATTTCTTCTTGTACAGTGGTGTCTTCTCCTTCCTCTGATTGGTTATCTATTTGTTCTTCTTCTTGAATAACCATTGTAGAATTTGGTTTATTCAAGACCTTCCTAGATCTTAATTGAATTTCATTCAGTGAAGTAGGAGTTATCACATAAGTTGGGAAAATATATACTTCAAGATTATGTACAGGTTGTGTAGGTATATTGTTCATATTAGGGATGGATTGTGCAGGAATATGGGTAGGCCGAGGGTGGTTTGGATTAGGTTCAACTTGCATGTGTTGCTATTGGTTTGGGTTCAAAGGCAATGTGAGTTGTTGCTGTAGTTGGGAAGGTGGAGGTAGAGAAGGTAAATTAAATCCAGGTAACAAATGAGAGATATTGGAAGTGTTATCGCATAGAGTTGTGGGGGGAATCAAAAGTCATTTTAGTCTTTTTGTTTGGATGTTGTGGTTGTGTCCTGGGTTGAGTTTTAGTCATAATGAAAAGGAGTGTTAGTTTTCATCAGTCAGAACCTTTTAATCACCATAATCACCTTGAAATTTCAGTTCCATAAGATGTGAGGTATCTCAAGCTGTTATTTTACCTGTTCATGCTGTCAAATTAGTTTGTGGTTTTAGCATTGCCAACTCACTAGGAGAGTTCACAACGCACTCAAAGTACCCCCTTCATTCAAAATAATCATTTAATTATGACATGAAAGGGGTTTTTATAGTTTTCAAGGTTTATCTCTAACAACTTATAGGGATCATATTTGGATATCCTAACTGTTTCCTTGAAGCAATCAAAATCAAATTTTCAAGCAGGCGTTGCAAACTGTGACTCGCACTGCAAACTGGTTGTAGAGAATAGTCGACGGTTAGACCACTTGTAGGCATCCCTGTGAAAATATGAAGGTATCAACATTCAACTCCAGGTTAATAGGTACTATATGAGCTTTTCCACCTTAATTTAAGGTCTGGAAAGGGCTAAGTGGTTGTTTCTCTTTGTCGTGCTGCGAACTAATGATTGGCGTTGTGAACTGTCTTGGATGAGGGTTGGAGGTTAGGAAACTTGCAGGCATCTGGGTGCAAATCTGAAATTACCAGCATCAACCTCATAGCCATCAGGTACTCCATGATATATTTTGTCTTTTTTGGAGATCAGGAAAGGAGTGTGGTCGCTTGTTTTCTCTTGGCACTGCGAACTCATTTCCTATAGAAAATGCGTCTACAGATTCGATCATAAATCCAAAATGATGATGTGGGTTTTTCTAAATTTGTATGCGGAGGATAATGATAACGTCATTGAATTGATGCCCACATTTCATCTTGACCCAGTTTTCCATTCGAGAGATATAATTAAAACACCAACACTTTGCAAGTGGCGCTGCAAACTCTCTATTTCACATAGTTATTGGATATTCTCCTTATTTGATTGTTTCCACCTGTCGAGGAGGGTTCGAACGAATTCTCAAAGATCAATTAGATGCTAAGGGACACCTGCACCAAAGTTTTAGCTCCATTAAATACCTCATGCAATGAGTTGGAAACAATTTATTAATGACTTCCAACAACTTCCTGAATATTAGTAGTTTGTTGGATTCTTGTCTCTTTGACTGTTGCCACCTATATCCAAGGTCAAGAATCCTATGAAAGAGGGGGAATTTGAATTGT
The DNA here is from genome assembly GCA_032191745.1 of Picea mariana. Taxonomy (NCBI): domain Eukaryota; kingdom Viridiplantae; phylum Streptophyta; class Pinopsida; order Pinales; family Pinaceae; genus Picea; species Picea mariana. The sequence continues at coordinate 11,901 of JASDQU010515116.1, read as the reverse complement.
AAAACTGTCATTGACAACCTAGGATATAATAGAGGCATTAGAAATAATTGAGGAGGTTTGGAATGGTTGAATGGGGACTCACTTTGTAATATTGTGAATATAACAGAGCCATCTATGGGTTGTGTGCATCAGACCTGAGACTTTTTGACTAATAGAAATTAGCCTCTTTCCTGTCATCTTATTTTTGTCTTACTCTTATTCTACTATATTTTCCATGCTTCAATTGATCTATTGTATCTGTATTACAATAAAGGTTTCGTTGTGATGTTGTTACAATTCTATCAGAGTTTATCTTTTCATTAAAAAAAATTCTTGTGTCAAAAGGTTTTCTTCATATGTCTACTAGTATTTTATGATGTGAGTAGTAGACATATTTCACTTTCCTCACTAAAGTATTCCATATATCCATATTACTCTTTAAACTCTGATCCAAGTTATCCAAGACCTCATTTGTTGATGCATTTTATCTGGGACTTTCTGTGATTTACACTGTTTTGTTGAATTTTGATCCATTTGAAATTTTATCATAAAACTTATCTTAAAACCTACTAATGGGTGTTGAGCTTATACTTTAGCAATACCTCAATCCAATAATGAAGATAATCAACTCCCAAACCCTTAAACCACAAAGAAACATCCCAAAATAAGAATTTGGGGAAAAAATCCATGGTAACATCTTCATGTACTATCTCAAGCTGATCAACAAAGTTCTCAAAGTCTCCTAAATGCCTCTCGACAGTAATATGACCCTCTCCAGAAAAACATGGAAGATACTCAAAGAAATTAAGAGGGTAAGGATGAATATGAGATGGTAGTCTTAAAGGTCTAAACATTTTCTCTCTTATTTTAGTTTGGACATAAGTGGGCTGAAAATGATGTTTAACAAGTTGATTACAAGGCTCAACAATGATAGTATTAGGTGATAATATCTAAGAATTTAATGAATCAATTTCATCATCATCCTGATTACAAGGTTGAGCATGTTCAGGAAGGATTGAGATATTAACCTCATTCTTCTCAATAGGTTGAGGTGAGGAGACATGATCAACATCTACAACACATGCAGAATGGAGACCTTCTTTTTACAAGGAAGGATATATAAATGAATGTTGATGATAATTAGAGTAAACAAGGAAAAGGATAATCCTTCTTATATGTAAAGGGAAAGACACAAAATAACTGATGAAAAAGAATAAAAGTTCATGGAGAAAACTAATGAACTGATAAGTCGATTATCCCTTCCGTATTTTCATCTTTCTGTCAGTAGGATCCTTCCTCTAATAGAGTATTTGATTGTGGAGTCACCAAGTAGATGATTTTAGTCAATTTCTATGTCCCTCTCTTGTCTACCATCAAGAGATGGATCTATGTCATTCTCCTAGGGAATCTTTCTTCCCACTCCGCTCCCCGGAAACAACACCAAAAATGTTAGCACTGAAAGTCACCCTTTGACTGATAAAGTGTAATATCATCACCCATCAATAGTTTTTAAGGTAATTTTTAAGATAAGATGCCAAATGGATCAAAACTCAGCAAAACAGTGTAAATAATAGAAAGTCCCAGATAAAATGCATCAACAAATGAGGTATAAAGATTTGATCATAATGCCAAGGTGGTGATCTGGGTTTTTCTAGAAACATTTTTGGCAGATAATGATAATGTCATTGTCTTGCTGGCCAAATTTCAGCCTGACCCAGTTTGGCATTCAAGAGATATAATTAAAACACCAGTGCACTGCAAGTGGCGCTGCAAACTCTTTGTTTTGCATAATTGTTGAATATTTTCCTTGTTTGACTATTGCCACCTGTCAAGGAGGGTTTGAATGAATTCTCATATATTAATTAGATGCTAAGGGACACCTGCACCTAAGTTTTATATCCATTAAATACCTCATGAAGTGAGTTGGTAACAATTTATTAATAACTTCCAACAACTTCCTAAAAATTAACAGTTTGTTGGCTTCTTGTCTCTTTGACTGCTGCCACCTATCTTCAAGGTCGAGAATCCTACACAAGAGGGGGAATTCAAATTTTAAAGATGTCATTGATAGACTAGGATATAATAGAGGCATTATAAATCATTGAGGAGGTTTGGAATGGTTGAATGAGGACTCACTTTGTGTTATTGTGAATATAACAGAGCCATCTCTGGATTTTGTGTATCAGACCTGAGACTTTTTTACTAATATAAATCAATGAATTTCCTGTCATCTTATTTCTATCTTACTCTCATTCTACTATCTTTTGAATGGTTCAATTGATCTATTGTATATGTATTACAATAAAGGTTTTGTTGTAATGTTGTTACAATTTTATCAGAGTTTATCTTTTGATTAAAAGAAGTTCTTATGTCAAAAGGTTTTCTTCATATATCTGGTAGTATTTCCTTATGTGAGTAGTAGACATATTTCACTTTCCTCACTAAAGTATTCCATCTGTCCATATTACTCTTTAAACTTTGATCCAAGTTAGCCAAGACCTCATTTGCTGATGCATTTTATCTGGGACATTCTGTGATTTACATTGTTTTGTTGAGTTTTGATCCATTTGACATATTATCATAAAAATTACCTTAAAACCTACTGAATGGTGTTGATATTACACTTTAGTAGTCAAAGTGTGAATTTCAGTGCTAACATTTTTGGCGTCGTTTTCAGAGAGCGGAGTGTGAAGTAAGCTTCCCTAGGAGAATTACATAGATCCATATCTTGATGGTAGACAAGAGAGGGACACATAAATTGACTGTAATAATCTACCCGTCGACTCCAAAATCAAAGACTCCACTGGAGGAAGGATCCTCCTGATAGAAATATGAAAATAAGGAAGGGACAATCCAGGTATCACTTCATTATTTTTCTCCATGAACTTTTGTTCTTTTTTATCAGTTCATTCTTGTCTTTCCATTTACATATAAGAAGGATTATCCTTTGATTTTTTTACTCTGATGATCATCAACATTACCCTTCCTTGGAAGAATAAGTTCTCCATTCAACATGAGTTTTATGTGTTGTGTTAGCACTGGAAGTCAACTCTAGATTGCTGCAGAAGTAAGCCATGTACCCATTAGAGTTTTATGTCACAGGTTGGTTATAAAAGGGTCAAATGGGTGCAGTCTCGAGAAAATATCATTTTAACTCAGAAAACTGGACTGATATGCACAAGAAGGTGAGGTTTTAGTTTAACTTCAGTCAGTAGGTTGTAGTAAGGGTGAGTAGGAGGAAGAATTTAGTAAGAAAAATTAGAGGCATGCCATGAACATCAGGCTTTCCAGCAGCCTAAGGAAGAAAAACTTAAACACAAGGTCCTCTTGGATTCAAATTTCAAGGATACTGAAAGAAATCATAACAAAATTACATTTGAACATTCAACATAATACAGTCATGAAAATCCATGCGAATCAGTCATTCATGAACTCTCTAAGTAACAGAGGCAGATAAGACAGAGTAAGAAAAGATGACTGTTATTAAGCAAGAAGTCTTGGGCTACCACACATAACCAGAAAACTAGAAGCTTCATTGAAACTTTTACAATACGGGAGCTTTGCTCTACCATCGACCCTAAAAAAATATGAAGAAGAATCTTATATACTAAGAGCCAAAAAAATAGAAACATGCTCAAGTGGATGCATTGAAGGCATTACGTCTGCATTCTTCCTGACAGACTATGCATGCAGTCTCTGGTTAGACATGAACCTTCGTCGGATGCAATCGTGCTTCAGAATTGACCTGCAGATGAGCCGACTAACTGATAGTCCTTCCTTGGGATTTCCATTTTTGGTGGAAATGATGTTCAAACACCTTCACCCAAATTCAATAATAGCTTCATTAGGATCGGGGAAGGCCCAAGTCAATTCTGCATCTGTAGGACGTGGCAGTCTCCACATTCTTCCATTTGGATCTAAGTCGGATGCTTGTGGAGAAGTTTGATAGTAGATGTGGCTGCTGACGAAGTGATGGTTCTCTCGTGAAGGAATATCAAATGGGAGATGTCCAGGTGGTCGAATGTGAATGATCTAGGTGTATATCGCTGGCCACCCACCTTTTCCAACTGCCTCAAAACAACTTTCTGGCAATTTTGGCAATTTACTATTTTTAGCAGGTTTTAACTTTCGGGGCCATTTTGAGGGCCCAAATGAAGGTTTTTCGAGATCGATGTTCTCAATGATAACCAAAGGCATGATTGTGACCCCAAAATGAATCTCCTCGAAGATACCTTTCCAAGGAGCTATCATACGCCTAAAACGGAGATCGTATGCAAATGTTACGACCCCGGGAAGTTGAATTACTAACTTACCCAAACAGGGCCCACATGACTTTTGACACTTCATCTCCTCGGGTTAGGTTTTTGGATGTCTATAGTTTTTGGAATTCCTGTTTATTGTAAGAAGGCCTTCGGAGCCTCATTGTAATCATCTTCTTTCGGATGCAAGTAGTCGTCACATCTCTTCTCAAAGATAAGTTGCCACCATTCTAGCGAGTCTTTCGCTCTGTATTTTTACAGTCTCTATACATTTATTTCATTAATAGAAATAATGTATTACTGTATATCTTTGTTTATGGTTGCATCTAGGATACATTTATGTTATCTTATTGAATATTTGTGATATCTCTGTGCATTTCTTTATTATATCTCTGCTCGCATTTCGTGCCGAAAATAATTTGGATCAGTGGTATCAGAGCGAGCTGCTCTTGATCATTTTTTTAGTGCATGTCCCCGACAAGGTCCGAGTATATAAAGTTGGGTCTCGAGCTTGTCTCTCTTGAATAAAATCACTCTCGCACACCCAATAAACCCTCAATGGTGGAAGAAAAGAAAAACGACGGAGCAGACGATCTTATCAATCTGTTGCTTGAGCAAGCTCTCAGGCGACAGAGGGACGAAATGATGGAGAATTTTTCCCACATCCTTCAATGCTTGCCGATAGAATTAGGCACATCTTCATCAAGCAGCCACTTTGGAGGCACCTCACCTTTCAAGGTACAAGTTAATTTTGATATTCCTGTATTTGAAGGACATATAAATGCAGAAGCCCTAGAAAAATGGTTAACTCTGCTAGAAGGTTATTTCTCTGTTCACAATTTTTCCGAAAAAGAAAAGATCAACTTCGCACTCCTTAAATCTCTCCCTCATGTCAAACATTGGTGGGAAACTTACTGGGAGAAAAGTTCCATAGAGGAGTCTGGAATATACGGGGCCGATCCCACTTATGATTTTTTGTGTGGATGTGGTAAAGGAACAATATTACCCTGTTGGCAACTACGAGGACCAGTACATGAGATGGACCACAGTGCGGCAAGAGAGGGGCCAAGCAGTTATGGAGTTCACCAATACCTTCCATAACTTGCGCACCAATATGGGTATCAAAGACTCTGAGCGACATTTGGTTCTGAAATACCATGGGGCTCTACACAGATACATCTAGACTGAAATGGATTTTCTGGACATCTTATCACTTGGTGTTGTTTATCAATATGCTCTTAAAATCGAGCAGAAATTTAAGCACCAGAACAAATGGGA
>JASDQU010515115.1:188514-212737 GCA_032191745.1 Picea mariana | reverse complement strand
CTTGGTGAAGAAAAACCCAGGCACAAGAGCACTCTTGAACATAAGTTTCAGATACTAAAATATATCATAGTTGCATAATAATCAAACCTCCATTACCATGCAACTACAACAACTCGACTGGATCCTCCATGCCCAAACATTTCAGCATAAGGGGAAATAAGATAACAAAGAAAAAGTACTGGAACAGGTCACAACCTCATTATAATCAAACCTACATTACAATACAACTACAACCCTCAACTGGATCCTCCATGCCCAAGTGTTTTACCACAGTTTACACAAGAAGATGAAAGAAACTGAATTCTATTAATGTGAAAGTATCAAATCATATACATAACCAGAGAACAAATCTGGCATAAAAAATTACATAGTAGGGAGCTCTGCTCAACCAGTTGAAGACCCTAACAAAATATTGAACTAATCGATTTATATTCAGATCAGTCCACAACTACCAAATCTGGCCATTCCATTCAAAGCCTTTTGTCTACGCCTTCTTCTGTCAGACTATGCATGTATCCTCCTGTCAACCACAAACTCAACTCAGCATGGGCCTGAAGGAAAAACCTCCATCGTGGTACCTCGTGCTGACAGTTATGTCTCCACGGCCAGATCCTCCACACCTTTTATTTATGGAGTGAGTCGAGGTTTCAACCACCACTCCTTTTTCATTAACTGATCTCTCATCGAGATTGAGATGAGGCTTAATGCCTAGGGGGCTGCCATGCGTTGCTCTCAGATTTGTCATTATATAAGCATGTGATTGTGGGGCCATCAAAGGGAGTTTGGATTCACACCTCTTCTAAGCCCACAATTCACCACCAACTTTCGTGTACCTCCCTTGCTATACCATGGTCTCGATTGTGGGACATCTCTAGAATTTTATCGCTTGATCATGTTGTGTCCCCACAATGAAGCGTGGTTGTTGATATGGTCATGATCTATGATCTTGGAAAGCCCCTCTTTTTTTTCCACGTGCCACTCTTAGATGGACCCTACTTTCTGCTGCAGAGATCAATGGCTCACAATTACTTCAGGAGTTAGGGCTTCAGGCCTTTTTAATGCATAGCTCTTATAATCCTCTGAAGTGTTGAATTCTCAAAGTGTGAGATCTGGCACCGCGTGTCCTCTTGTTTTGGATGGCTAAGATTTACTTTGAGAGTTCGGGCTTTGGGCCTTTTTCTCCTTCTTTTTCGCGCAATCCTCCAAAGTGTAAAATTCCTTAAGTGTGAGATATGGCGTCGCATGTCCTCTTGTTTTGGACGACCAAGATTTACTTCGGAAGTTTGGGCTTCAGGCCTTTTTCTTGAACTTTTTCATACAATCCTCTGAAGTGTCGAATTCCAGAAGTGTGATATCTGGTGACGCTTGGACTCTTGTTTTGGATGATCTACATTTACTTTGGGAGTTTGGGCTTCAGGTCTTTTTCTTCTTCTTGTTCGCACAATCCTCCGAAGTGAGAGATCTGGTGATTCATGGCCTCTAGATTTTGACGATCGAGATTTACTTTTGGATTTCAGGCTTCGGGCCTTCAGGAGTCCTTTACTCACTCAACTTCTACTTGTTTTCTCCCAGAGTACAAGATTGGATGACATGTGTCCCCTGCTGAAAGATCAATGGGCACGAACGATTATAGGCTCACAATTAGAAGATAGTTTAATTTCTTTTCTGATCACCACAATGTGAAGATGATCGTTCATAGTGGAATCGATATGCATCATTGATCTGTTGATCTAGCAAGATCAATGATCCTGAGCGATTGCGGGCTCGCAATTTTTGGAAACTTTAATTTGCATCACGATACCCACAATGCCTTCCCACCTTTGATTTCTCTCTGATGAGATCTGATGGTCATGACTTAATATTGCTAATATGACATTTGATCTTTCTCTCGCTCAGATCTTATGGCTGAAAAATGAATCTATTCACATGTCAGTATTTCGAACATGAAATGGGTTGCTTTTGAATGTTGTGTTTGGATTCTTATGTGTAGACCACTGACTTGGTCATCCTGCGACCCTTTGACAGCTACATGTGATAACATTTGGCTCCACAGGGGATGGCATGCTCCCTGTGAGCTACAAAGAAAGCGCATTTCTAGTGCCTTAGCCTTTGCATTTTGGATTCGAGCTCAAAAACATCATGTTGAGGACCACATGCTAATATGTACACTATCTACTTAAAAAGAAAGCACACACACATGCTCCAAATGGAGCTTATTTATGTACAAACCTACACTAATTGATTTTTACAATGTGTTAAGTGAAAGAAAACTTCCACCATATCCATTCAAGTAACCTCCTAACTGAAAACTTATTTACTTTGTCACTAATCAACAAAGGATAATGAAACTATGACAACAAATCGATTACATTCTTCAGATTTCTTCCTAATGTTGAAGGTAAGATAAAGCTTGGAGGCTTCAATACATTGAGGAAATGAAACTCCATGTATTCCCTTGCAGGGTCATAAAATAGGTGATAAACCTTACTAGGCTGGTAACAGAAAACCTTCTATGCTTTACAATTGCTCACATCTGGTCGAATGTCTGTGGAAATAACAGGTGAGTGAAAGGCTGATGCATATTGTTGATCCACTTATCTTTTTCTTTCTCTGATAATATATACTAGATGATGACAAGAGATATCCTCGTGTATATCAATGGATGGCTCTTTCTCTCTATCATGTTTCTCTTGGTGAAAGATTTCACTTTCATTAGAAATCTGGTTGCTAATGTTTTTTTCTTCCGAAACAAAAACACCTCAGCATCTTCATCACTATCTCCATAATGATCAAATAGAAAAGGAGCCTTGAATGACATGACAAGAGGTATCTTCTACCCAACATGAGAAAATGTTTCTTCATTATTAAACACAGGTTTCCCAGGAAGCAATATCTTATCATTATCATATGAGTCAAAAATAGGTTGCTCATATCTAATATTTTTAGAGACTGGGCTACTAACAATATCAACTTATAGAGTAGACTTAGTTTCTACACTTTCCTTACTAAGACAACAAATACATCTTTCATCAAATGCATATGGATAGGGAAGAGAAAAAATTGATTCCTCATCCACACCATCTTCTTTATCCTCAAAACCTTCATAAGAAACATCTATATCCTAAGCAAAGTCTTTATACTCCTCACAACAGCTATGAAAAATTAAGTCATAGGAATAAAACTATTGATAATGAATATTGAAAGTTGCATGAAATTGTTCTAGGGAGGAGATGCTAGCAGGGGGAAAGGATCGATACCACTCACGAGAATCTCCCTCTAATGAGTACATGAACATCTTCATTAATACATCCTCATGATGTATTCCCCACTGATCCATGAGTTCATGAAACTCAAGAAGATGCTCTGCAGGGCTGTCATCTCTGTGTTCTCTAAATCTGGGCAAAAAATCACCCCACTCATCCATAGTAGGAACAACATTTGGAAAATCAGGAACAGAAGAGAAATTAAAAGGAGCAAACCTCCGAGCCAAAATAGCTTCCATCTAAAAATATGACTTCTTAAAATTGTGGAGTCTCCACTGGATTATTTAATCATGGAGTCGCCAGATGAATGATATGCAATCTGAATGTGCTTGGTCTATGTTCACCATCAAAGATCATATACGGCCGTTGTCGTTCTCCTAGGGAATATATCTTCACTTCCATCCCTAGAAATGGTGCCATTAATGTTAGCACTGAGAGTCACCCTCAAACTACAAGAGGATAAGCCTATTACCCATCAGAATGTTTGGTGGATGTTGGTTTTATGAGTGGAGGTCAAATGGACATAGCTCAGTACAAGAAAGTTTAACACAGGAATTGGACAAGCAATAAATAGAGAATTGGCGTCCTCATTAACTTCAGTCAATGGTTTAAGATTAAAGGTGAACATAAGAAAGACTTAGTGAGAAAGGTGGAAGTGTCTTCCATGAGCATCCGGCTTTCAAGTAAATTGGTGAAGAAAAACTCAGGCATAAGAGCACTCTTGACTATAAGTTTCAGATACTGAAATATATCACAACTGCATAATAATCAAACCTCCATTTCCATGAAACTACAACAACTCGACTGGATCCTCCATGTTCGATCATTTCAACATAAGGGGAAATAAGATAACAAATAAAAAGTACTGGAACAGATCACAGCAACATTATAATCAAACCTACATTACAATACAGCTAAAACCCTCGACTGGATCCTCCATGTCTGAGCGTTTCAGCAAATTTTACACCAGAAGATGAAAGGAACTGACTTCTATTAATGTGAAAGTCCCAAATCATATACATAACCAGAGAACAACTCTCGCATCAAAAATTACATAGTAGGATCTCTTCTCAACCAGTTGATGACCCTAACAAAATATTGAACTGATCGTTTTATCCTCAAATCAGTCCACAACTACCAGGAGTGTGATATGGCCATTTGATTAAAAGCCTTTCATATGCGCCTTCTTCTGTTAGACTATGTGTGTATCCTCCTATCAGTCACAAAATCAACACAGCATGGGCCTGCAGGAAAAATGTCCATAATGGTACCTTAGGCTGACAGTTCTGTCTCCACAGACAGATCCTCCATGCCTTCTATTCATGGAGTGAGTCGAGGTTCCAACCACCACTCCTTTTTCAATAATTTATCTCTCATCGGGATCGGGATGAGGCTTAACACCTAGGGGCTGCCATGCATTGCTCTCAAATTTGTCATTATATAAGCACGTGATTGCAGGGTCGTTAAAGGCAGTTTGGATTCACACTGATTTTTAGCTTGTAATTCACCACCAACTGCCACGTACATCCCTCGCTATACCATGGTCTCAATTGCGGGACCACTCTATAATTTTATTGCTCGAGTATGTTGTGTCCCCACAATGAAGCATGGTCATTGATCTAGTCGCGATCTATGATTTGGGAAAGCTCTAGTTTTGTTGCCATGCACCACTCCTGGATGGACCCTGATTTCTATTGCAGAGATCAATGACTCACAATTACTTTGAGAGTTCAGGCTTCAGGCCTTTCAATGCATATCTCTTACAATATTCCGAGGTGTCGAATTTTTGAAGTGTGAGATACGGCGCTATGTGTCCTCTTATTTTGGATGACCAATATTTATTTACAGAGTTTGGGCCTCGGGCCTTTTCTCCTGCTTGTTCGCATAATCCTCCAAAGTCTCGAATTCCCAAAGTGTGAGATATGGTGATGCGTGGCCTCTTGTTTTGGATGGCCGAGATTTACTTCGAGATTTGAGGATTTAGGCCTTTTTCTCCTTCTTGTTCGTGAAATCCTCCAAAGTGTGAAATTCTCGAACTGTGAGATCTGGCACTGCGTGTCCTCTTGTTTTGGATGGCTGAGATTTACTTTGGGAGTTCAGGCTTCAGAACTTTTTCTTCTGCTTGTTCACACAATCCTCTGAAGTGTCTATTTACCTAACTGTGAGATCTGGTGATGTGTGGCCTCTTATTTTGGACGACCGACATTTACTTCGAGAGCTCGGGATTTGGGCCTTTTTATTATACTTGTTCGCACAATCCTCTAAAGTGTCGAATTCTTGAAGTGAGAGAATCGATGATGCATGGCCTCTGGATTTGGACGGCCTAGATTTACTTTAGGAGTTTGGGCTTCGGGCCTTCGGGAGTCCTTTACTCACACAACTTCTACTTGTTTTCTCCCGGAGTACGAGATCCCCTGACATGTGTCCCCCACTGAAAGATCAATGTCCATGAGCGATTTCGAGCTCATAACTATCAAATACTTTAATTTCCTTTTCGATGCCCACAATGAGAAGATGTTCGTTCATAGCAGGATCGATATGCACCGTTGATCTGTTGATCTAGCAAGATCGATGATCCTAAGCGATTGCAGGCTTAGAATTTGTGGAAAATTCAATTTGTATCCCGATCCATGCAATGCCTCCCCACCGTTGATTTCTCTTCGATGAGATTTGATGGTTGTGAATTAATCCTATTGAGCTGATGTCTGATCTTTCTCTCGCTCAGATCTTATAGATGAAAAATGAATATGTTTGCCTACCAGTATTCTAAACCTGAAATGAGTTGCTTTTGAATATTTCTTTCGGACACTTTTGTGTAGACCATAGACTTGGTTGTCCTGTGACCCTTTGAAAACTACATTTGATAACAAGGTTGATTGTAAAAAAAAAATCGAATCTTGGTATTCATAATTTTTTGTTTCAAGATGTTCTCGAGATGTTGGATGCATATCAACAACTTGATCTTTATCAGAATTTAGGGCAGCCTCTGTATCATGTTCAAGCATGAATCTATGAAAATTTAATAAGTTCTCGTCGGGATGATCATACTTGCTTCCTTTAAATCTGGGAAGATAGTCATCCCATTTAGATATAGTAGGCACTAGATGTGGAAAACCAAATATGTTTGAGAAATCACAAAATGCATACCTCTGAGCAAGGAGAGCATCCATTTCCATTTATGTCATGTATTGGTGAAGTCGCCAGCAGGTTCTTTCTTTGTGGAGTGAAGTCGCTAGGTGAATGTTACAGTCCCTATCATGTGACAAACCCTTGTTCACCATCAAAAACTGGATTTGTTCTATGTCATTCTCCCAAGGAAGATTACTTCATTTTCGTCCCCGACAACGATGGCAAAACTATTAGCACTAGAAGTCACACCTAGAGGCATTCCATTGGGCATGGAGTCATAAAATCCTACATATCAAAGGAAATCAAATTGTATACCAAACAAAAGGGATATATAATAATGAATAGAAGCATAGAGAATATGACAAAGGGAATAACACCCATTGTACATAGATCCTTTCTGAAAACAAATTAAATATTGCTTAAACAATAAACAATGATTTAATGGGAAAGCTACAAAATATCCTTTGTTGTTCATGAATCCATCAATCAATGGAAGCTATGATCCTCAAAACCTACAATATATTCAAGCAAGAAGATGACAAGAGAAATGGAAAACAAAGAATATAATCTGATAAAAAAATTTCATGAATATTTAATGGAAGAAATGTTGATTACAAACAGGCCCATGAGCAACTAAAATTTATTACAAACAGGCCCATTTATGTCATGTATTTAATGGAAGAAATTTTAGTTGCTCTCTCCTCTCTTGGATCATGAATCCAACCCTTTCCTTCTCAAAATCCACTTCATATATAGTGAAATATATCTCTCTACTCTAAGGAGGTTGAAACCAAGGAGATACATAGGATTCTCCTCTATTTAGGACTCTGTTACAAAATATTCCAATAAAAACATAAAAATTTCCTATTTTTTGGGATCTTTTCTATGGTGACAAATTCCTTTTGAAACAGGTCATGCTGCTTGATATGGAGATGGAACACATGTCCCTGATGTCCAACTAACTCCTAGGAAACCATTTGAGCCTTCCCTAACAATTGGCAACCTTCCCATAGCTCGGATTTATCAGATTGTTAGAGTTCGCAGCGCCTTTGACATCATGCGTTGCGAACTTTCCTGTAGGTGATGATTTTGACTTTTCTCCCAAACTACAAACTGGGTTGGGCTGATGTTTTGTCAGAAATTCAATGGTGATATGGTGATTCTCCACAAAAAATTTTAGAAGAACTTGGATTGGAATTCAAAAGTTACAATCAAAACATGAATCCATTGTGCGTTAATTGCTACAAACTGTCCCAAATTACCAATTTGCAGCGCCAGTGAGTCCAGGCACTRCRAACTTTCCTATAGTTGCATGTTTTCTTGCAAAAAGATTCCAAAATTTCAAAMTTGTACCTGAAGTAGGATAGACCTTCCATAATATGTTGCAATATTTTTTCAACCTAAAGTAACCTTGAAGAAACATAAAAATATGCTAAGTTTAACTCAAAATCCAAAACCAACACTTAATGTTGTAACTGCATGCAAAACAATAAACCTTGACAAAAATGATTATGATGTGGACGATCATTTTGTATTCATCTTTTGGTTCTGGCACTCCTTCATGATGATAATTGATACCTTGATACTAAGACTCTTACATGGAATAAGGTCAAAAATTTTTAACTCTTGAACATTTCATGTGTTAACAGTTGGGACTAGGGAAAACTAGATGGAAATGGTAGGGTAGGGGTGCATGCAGTATGAGGAGAATAGGTAAGAGAGTGAACCGAGTGAAATATATTTAATGATATGATGTTATAATGGAGGTTGGTTGGCCATGCATGTGAAGGGATTGTGTGATATTGTCATTGAGTGGGTTGGTACCAAGTTTGATATGGTTGGTAAAATGGCGTTAATGTTGATCTTTTTGCCAAATATTGCAATATATGGAAGTTTTCTTCTAAATCAACCAAATCATCCTCCTAGCAGCGTTGTTAATGAGATATTGTTCCTTTAATTAGATGAAGTTGACAAGTGAGACCCATTAGTCATTTAGACTGCAATGAGCACTAATCATTTTTTGTCTATGGCTCTTGGAATTTGAATATTATTTTAGATTTCGTGACACATGCATGAATTGAATCGTCGATAGTGCGACACATGTTCCAATGCACCCCAACTAGATCAAACTAGTGATTTATATAGATGCAGTGACCCTAGGTGGGTTACATTGTATTCTCATATAGGTGTAGCCCATCAATGGTCATGGGGAGAGTACATGTGTAATATCAATGGGTACCCATAAGATCCTTTGATTAACCATTTCTTTTGCAGTAATTCTGGAGTTGTCTCGGTGCTAGATGGAGTTGGAGAACATGCATGATGGGAATATTTATTCATGAGGCATCGAGGTGTTTCTTCCATTCCCACTATAGAATTGGGGAAGTTATGATATTGGATGTTTCTTAAGAAGTATGTGTCCGATATGCAGGTATTGACTATGTGAGTTGCATCGTTTCTAGTTATTCACTTCCTTTCACAAGGGAAAGTGTATCGATGAATGTCTATGTCGAGTAGAAATATTTCCAGCATGGAGGCTTTGATAGTTGGTCATTCTTGAAATGGATCTCAATGCATATCCCACTAACACGTTGAAATCCATATCAGCATTGTATAATGAGGGTGTACTATCTAATATTTGGGAATATGATGTATCCATGCCATGAATGTGTCCATTGGATATGATCCACCATACCAATAGGATCCAAGTTCATCCTTTCACTCCTTTGTCAAGATATGGGCACACCTCATTATTGACACCTCATATAACTTATTTTGACACCTTTCCATGGTTGCTTCATAATCTGTGTCATAATAATTGACACTTCTCCAACTCATCTTTCCATTTGTGGTGGGGTTAATGTAGTCATCCCTATTCCTAAAAACCTTATAGATATTTTCAATCACAAAGATATGTGCATCTTCTTCCACTGACTCAATATTGTATCGTTCCCCCTCATAAGGATCTACAGGTGTGACTGTTCAGAAGGTATCTGTCTAAAAAGGCATATGCCTCTTCTTTAGATATAACACAACATTATTATCAAAATCCAAATCAATGCCAAGAAAGGAAGGATATGGATCAGACGCATCCATAATATCTATGAATTTTAAATCCTCCTTTTTTTTACCCCTTCTATATTCACTTTGATTTTCTCTAGTCAAATTATAGGATAGATATTGTACTGATTCACCAACTGCAATTGGACAGTAAACGAGACTAACTCGGGTTTTCCCATCACTTCCCAAGATTTATTTAGTAAAATATTCATGTCAAATCCCATATCCAACATGAGTCCATCTATCTCATAGTGTCCAACCTTTGTTGTCATCTTAAACTCTCATCCAATGCACTTATGGTTACTAACCTAACATACATCTCTTTCTGGTAGAGGGGGTGAAATGATTTCCTCTATCCCTTGTTCTTTCATGCAAGTAGATAACATCTTGGTCAAATTATTTGTAGCCTCTAGATATTTAATAAATCACAAACAATACTATAAGAAAGTACTTACTTGATCATTGACGTTTTCTTTGCATTCTAAGTCACACAAGGTTGTTGCGTGCATTGTGCATTGTGATCCCTCTAAGTTTTGTTCTTAAATGGATCTTTTCTCAACATGTCGTAACTCATAATAATATATATGTTCTTCTTCCATTCACCTCTACATCACATGTTGTATATCGTCACGTGCACAAGCTTATTTCAATGATCGATGTGTCGTGCTTAGTGTTATCACCATAACGATTTTTAGACAAGATCAAGGTCTGCTTGAAAGCTTGATAGTTTGGATAATAGATTTTTGGAGGATAGGGACATATCTGGTGGCATATGGAAGAATATAGCGGAGGTGCAAAAGGTGTAACTCAACAGACCATCAACTATAAAACGACCCAGATCAATGGTTGGAGCCCATATCGGGTGATAAACTTGCACGGGACTTAACCATGTAAAGGCAGACCGGGGAAACCATTGTGGTTTTTAAAATGGACATGTGTCACCTCCAGAGATACATCAAGGTGAAAGGAGGGTTGCCTAAAACCACTTTCTCCAAAGCCCCGATGTCACATGTTCCAATATGTCAAATCAAACACTCATGGGGCTGGTGATGGCTGGTTGAAATCATCCCATTTCACTCGTTCGGTACTTCACAACCATATGATGTCAGGTGAACGTCGCCATATAATGAACTCAAAAGCTAATCATTTGAAATGAATTGGCCAAGCATGGTAAACCAATGTACCTATCAGTGAATCTATCAGTGATTCATGATTCAGAACTCTATAACTACCAATTCTCAAGTATGAAGGCATAATTTCATCCATAAACCAAGTAATATCCAATTCGCTCAACTCTCTAATTTATGTAAGAACATTTTGGTGTCCATGAAATTGGGATACATGGACCAAGCTATAGTCATTGAAACCGATCATTCAGGCAACATGGCATATTTACCTGGGAGTAGGAAGGAAATGGTAATCATGCGTATATTGGCAACTAAATTCCACACAGAACCTGCTACAGACTCAGAATTGGAATTCAGGATAAATCCCATCATGAAATACCTAATCATCAATAGGGCAGTTGTAAAAAATAAACAGAGCAAACGGTAGAAGATAGAAAACTTGCCCGAAACGGCTGAAAGCATTCAGGAGAATCAACCGTCATGGTTGGTCACTCTAAAGAAGGAGATCGTTGAGCTGAAATAAATTATCAAAATGGAATAAGTACATCTCATCATGTTTTGGACAGATGGCATTCGAAGAAAGGGGGGCCTAGATATGACAAACCTACTCATAATGATCCCGTTTATATAGGATAATTGTTATTATAAATCATTCATTTTTGTAACTTATCTTTGTTTTTAGAATTACGGGGAAGTTAGAATCTTTTGAATTCCAAAAGAAATTCCCCTATATATATTATCTCGAATATATAGAAATGGATGGAGGAAAGAGGAGCCTGCCCTCTATGCCGGAAGACCTTTGTAAATTTTGGGGCTAGAATGAATATATAAATGCAGAAGTGGATTGTGCATTGTTTATGAAAAGATTCTAATTGGCGGTGATATGATTCTTGTTTTCCCTTCATAGTATGTGTTTCCTATGATCTTTTATTCCATATACATTTTTCTTCCGTTTAAACTGGAGAGTTTAAAGGCCGAAAATTTGTCATTTGATACTCTTGGCTTAGCAATTTAGACTATATTATCTCTTCAGAACTAATTCGTAATTCATTCCAATAATGCTCTGATATAGTTATATGTTTCCTTTTCCTCTGATACCATGAAAATTTTTCATATAAACTCAGACTCACTACTTGATTTAGTGTTTTCCTCTTAATAGCTCCCATGGTTGGACAATGTATTGTTTATTCTAGACTTCATAGCCCAAATGTCATCTTCATTCCTCCAATCATTTTAATAAAAACCCCAAAACAAACCAAATCTAGCCACTGATTTCTATAGACATACCCAGCGACATGAGAGAACCCTCTCTGAGTTGAGTAGGCTAGTGCCTCAGATCTAAAGTAGGTTGAAACAGTTACCTCTGTTGTTTGTCTATTTAGCCAGACAAAATTTACAAAGTGCTAACATTCTGGCACCATTGTCAGGGATGAAATTAAAAAAATTTCCCTGGGAAGAATGACATGGTTGAATTCTAAGGTCTCAGAGCAGCAGACACTTAGGCACATATTGGTTGTATTTCTACTCTGGCGACTCCACACATAAAAAAAAAAAATCAGTTTGAAGGTGATTCCACTGGTAGAAGAATCCATAAATTTGAGTTTTCAATAGTGACTCTGCTCTCAATGCAGAATCCAGCTTCCAAAACATTATTGGTGGCTCCACTCAAGATTCAAATGTAATTCAAAGACTCCACTAGGAAATTAGATCCCTTGACAAAGGTATGAAAAGGAATTATGGAAGAAAACAAGTACTTAAAATTGGATTTTTTCCAAGCAATTGTATTGTTTGTTATAAGTTGCCTCTGCTCCTTCCTTGAATGTGCGAAACAATTTTTTCTTTACCTACTTCATTCTAATGATAATCATGAGGATCTTGCAATTATATATCCTCCTCTTAAAGTTGTACATGCATATCCTCACTGTATCACTGATGTTGATAAAAAATTCCCATCTGGGCCATGTGATGACCATGACCAAGTCGATGAACCCCATAAATCCAAATCCTATGTCTCTCCCCCTAGTCCTAGTCCAATGTCCTCCAGATCCCAACATAGATACATACCCATGAAACTACCCCAAGTCCTCCACGATTTCCCTCCAAATCACCATGAATATCTACCTATGTTTGATGGAGAAACTAATGTCATCTCAGCTGAAAAGCACATCCAATGGTTTGAGAATTTTATATATTTATTTGAGATTAACCATGACGATGTTTATATGAGGTCCTTCTCTCAATCCTTGAAAAGAGACACAAAATACTGGTTTAGACATTTGTAGCCAGATACAATTATCTCATTGGAGGAATTGAAGAATGTTTTTTTTAAGTTTTGGGGCAAGAAGAAATATTTGGAGCTACAACTTGCAGAGTTCTATGCCTTGAAATGGAAGAGCAATGAAACTATATCTATATTCAGTAAGAGGTTTTCGAGCATTAACTATGAATTGCCTGAAGAGATTCAACCCATTGAAGTTGTTTCCATGCTCCATTATACAACAACTCTTCATCCGGATTTTTCTTTCCTCTTGATGGAAAGAAGACATAATTCCTTGTAGAAAATGTTTAATGATGCCTAGGATATTCAACACAACATCCAGGCATGTAAACAGATCCAAAAGGAGGGGTTGGACACTCAAGAATCTGAAAGTGAATATGAACAGAAAATAGTTGATAGGAATCCTGAGCATAGAATTGAAGATATCATGGTCCCTCTTGAAGTTTCAAAAGCTCATGATTGTGCTAAAAATTATATTCCACTTGTTAAAGAAAGAGGTGTTGTTTTAGATTCTGATCCATCCCATGATAAGCAGGGTGTTGATTATTTTATATATTCTTTTGTAGACAGTCAAGAGGATGAGTTTGTAAATGAATCTTTTGAAGAACAAATTAATATTCCAAGTCTGTTCTTATTAGAAAACATTTCATATGATGTTTATTTGCCTATATATGACAAATACAAAGATGGTCATGATATTGAAGAATTTATTTTTCAGCAGGAGCAAAGTATTAGATCAACTGAAGAGAATTATCTACCCTTGTGATTTACTACATTCAAATTGTTGAAAGATAATTCTCAGATTATTGTTGAGGAAAACGAATTTTTGTTAATGCCAAGTCACACCAAACCAACAAAACAGATATTGGATCACTCTTCTCAAACGCTTGATGACCCTATTCTTTGTTTTGAGGAAGACCTTGTAAATTCAAAAATACAATCATTGGTCAAAGATAAAGATGAAAGTGAGCATATATAGAAACCCAAAGAGATGGAAAAATGTACCTATGATGATACTAAAAAAAATGAAGAAGGTTTCGAATCAGGTAACAGAACCTTGTCATTGTGTTTTCCCTCAGTCGAATTATTAAAAAAAAAAAATTGTTTGTAGTGGTTCAAATCAGAGAACGTCCAAGCATGGAATTGAAAGTGAAGAAAACAACAGGCTTATAGATAAAAACTCTCTCCCCTTGTGTTTTTCTTCCTTTGAATGGTTAAGAGAAAATCATGAAATTTCAGAAAAAATAGGGAGTTCTGACTCTATTCACAGTGGCATTGTTTTACATGAAAAGGTTTTCATATTTGAAGAACACCAACTACACTCACATGCATTGCACGATCATTTCTTGGAAGGATATTTCAATTCAGAATTCCAATATGTTCTTGATTATCAGATTAAAGAAGAATTCGATCAAGAAATTTTTATCAAAGGTCTCTTCCTTTCTCCTAGAACTAAAACATATGTTCAACAATATTACCAGCAAGACAAGGTATTTCAAGGTTTCCTTTCTTCCCCTAATAATGACATACTGGTCCAATTTCTAAACAGCATAAAAACGGGTGAGGATTTTGAAAATACATCCATGAGGAATCTAGACTTTGAAATAGTTCATGATGTCATCTTTCTGCATTTGCAAGAATATTATGAACAAGAACTTATTTCTATTAATTCATTTGAAAGTCAAAATGGCAGCCCTCAAACAAATTTCCATAAGTTTAATGAAACCAAATCAAAATTGTTTGATGAACAAAAGGATAGCCTTAATGCACATAATGTGGTTGTCATATTTGAAGAATGTATGAATGTTTTTTCTTGAGATGCATGGA
Source organism: Picea mariana (assembly GCA_032191745.1). Taxonomy (NCBI): domain Eukaryota; kingdom Viridiplantae; phylum Streptophyta; class Pinopsida; order Pinales; family Pinaceae; genus Picea; species Picea mariana. The sequence goes on along the minus strand of JASDQU010515115.1, from coordinate 198,053 downwards.
GAAGTCGACAAACCCATTGCTTCCATTTCATTTGAAAATGTTCTCAGAACTGAAGAAATAGAGCAAGATCAACAAAAACTTATGAAAGAATCTTGCCTTTCTGTTTTTTCTCATCAAGAAGAAATGACTTTTCATGGTTTTCAAGATCTCATGGCCATCCTATTAGAGTCCTCAATAAAGGACGAGTTTGTTTCATTCATAAGCTCAAGTTTTGGATTCAACTTGTCCTTTCAGCTGTCGTCTTCTACATTTTTCTACCTTCTTAAGAAAGATGTGAGCAGAGAAAAATCAGGAAGCCAATTGCTTGATTGGTTGCATTGACACTTTAGCATCACTTGATTAAGTATTCATTTCGGCATTTTATGGTAGGTAGGAATGTAAGAATAAGCTTGCCAGAAAAGAATTTTTCAGTTTATATTTCCAGTTTTGTGTACAGTCAGTAGTATATTCAGTTTTCAGTATCCAATTGAGAGCAGCGTCCAGAGTTTAGACTTCAGAAAACACTAGTGATATGGTAGGAGCAAGGTACGCACACATGTTTTGGGATCATCCCAATAGATCAAGCACCGGCTCTACAAGTTTTTTTCTACCTCACATGGAGGATAACATCCCCAGTAGGAGACTATGTTATCACCATAACAATTTTCAAATAAGATCCAAGACTCAGGAATTTAGCAAGAGCTACATCATTGTGAAAGCTTGATAGTTTGGATAATATATTTTTGGAGGATCGGGACATATCTGGCGGCGTATGGATGAATACAGCAGAGGTGCAAAAGGTGTAACTCAACGGACCATCAACTATAAAACGATCCAGACCAACGACTGAAGCCTATATCGGGCGGTAAACTTGCATGGGACTTAACCATGTAAAGGCAGACCTAGGAGACCATTGTGGTTTTTAAAATGGACACGCATCGCCTCTAGAGATACGTTGGGGTGAAAGGAGGGTTTCCTAAATCCACTTTCTCCAAAGCCTTGATGTCACATGTTCCAATATGTCAAATCAAACACTCATGGGGTCGGTGATGGCTGGTCGGAATCATCCCATTTCACTCATTCAGTACTTCACAACCGTATGATGTTAGGTGAATGCCGCCATATAACGAATTCAAAAGCTAATCATTTGAAATGAATTGGACAAGCATGGTAAACCAACGTACCTGTCAATGAATCTGTCAGTAATTCATGATTAGGAACTCTATAAATACTGATTCTCAAGTATGAAGGCATCATTTCATCCATAAACGAATTAATATCCAATTCTCTCAACTCTATGATTTCTGTAAGAACATTTCAGTGTCCATGAAATTGGGATACATGGACCAAGCTATAGCCAGTGAAACCAGTCATTCAGGCAACATGGAATATTTACCTGCGAGTAGGAAGGAAAGGGTAATTGCATGTATATTGGCAACTAAATTCCACACAGAACCTGCTACAGAATCAGAATTGGAAGTCAGGCTAAATCCCATCATGAAATACCTAATCACCAATAGGCTAGTTGTAAAAAAGAAACGGTGAAAACGAAAGAAGATAGAAAAATTGCCTGAAACGGCTGAAAACATTGGGGAGAATTAACCGGCTTGGTAGGTCACTCTAAAGAAGGAGATCGATGAGATGAAATAAATTCTTGGACTGGAATAAGTACATCTCAACATGTTTTGGACAGATGGTGGTCGAAGAAAGGGGGGCCTAGATATGACAGACCTTCTCATAACAGTCTCGTTTATATAGGATAATTGTTATTATAAATCATTCCTTTTTGTAACTTATATCTGTTTTTAGAATTATGGGGAAGTATGAACATTTTGAATTCCACAAGAAATTCCCCTATATATATATTATCTCGAAGATATAGAAATGGATGGAGAAAAGAGGAACCTGCCCTCTATGCAGGAAGACCTTTGTAAATTTTGGGGCTAGAATGAATATGTAAATGCAGAAGCGGATTGTGGATTGTTTATGAAAAGATTCTAGCCGACGGTGATATGAGTCTTGTTTTCCCTTCATAGTATGTGTTTCCTATGATCTTTTATTCCATATACATTTTTCTTCCGTTTAAATTGGAGAGTTTAAAGGCCCAGACTTCATCTTGTTAATGCACTTGTTAACCTCCTAATGCCTTCCAAAGTGTGGTATCTTCATCACATTCATGAAAGTGGACCTTGCAATGTCCATAGGCCACGGATGGGGGATGATCTTCAACTTATTCCCCTTTTTCATGGTCAAATACTTGTGTGGGCTGACCATGCCATAGTTCTTGTGGTCTCCCATGTTGAATTCATTAATCTTTAACATCATGATTTGTCCTAACTGTGGTCCTACTGCACGTATCCCTTTTGGGAGGTACGTAGTAATCAAGGTGTAGTTAAATCCCCTCGGGACACTGTCACGGCTCACCGCGCCAGCCAGAGGCGGGATATAGTCAAGCGGGATAGATGGGATAATCTTTGCATTCACCAAGTCATCATGATGCTTGTTTCGTTTCTCTATCGTAGCTCAAGATGGTCCAGATACACGAGCAGTCGATGGGGATGCTTGCACTCCTCTCATCAACGAGGCTTGGACTCCTATGGACATGACCTTCTTATCCATGAGGTTTATGAGGATCTCCTCAATGGATTTCTCTACTGCATTGAATTCACACGACATGCATGCTCGATATCAGGTATCTCAGGTCGGTGATCAAAGTACTTAATGTAACGGAACGGGTGGCGAGGTCTCAAATAGGCACAGCGTGAAAGAAACTAGTTCTTTATGGGCTTGAATAATCATTGTTTGCAAAAGTGTTCTCGGTGAAACATTCGACGGGATAAATAGCTAAGATCGTACCAAATTCCTTCAATGGGTAGGAACGCCTTAATCAATGCAATTCCATCCGCTATGGTGCGGTCCCAATGGTCTAATGGAAATATTTCTGGGCATAACTATGGTTCGAGCCATTCTGGAGCATCAGGCTAAAGGTCAGGATGCCTCCAATGTTCATATTTATTTGTCATGGCGGAGTGCCAATCTTCATTGTTATGTTATTCCGGAAAAGTTCAAGTGCTGCAAACATCCCTTCTGCGAAGTTCTCTCTGCAACTTCCTACAATTTCCCTAACTTTTCTTTCTTCTTACTGAGATTTCTGGATTTCTTTCCTGCGATTTGAGTCACTAGGTTCCTCTTTCCATTTTTATTTTTATCTCCTCTTGGTATAGTAACTTCGCACTATTGTGGGTTGTTCAAGGGTTCTAAGAGTAATACTTCTTCTTTTTCTGGAGTAGGTGCTCTACTCTCTTGTACAGACATGTGTTTCAAGTCTTCCTGTGTTCTTTCAACTTCTATGTCCAGATCTTTGGTCCTCAATAGCTTCGACTGGTCCTCCTGTTCTTCTAGTAAGTGAGTTATTCTCCTAGCCATGAAATCCCTTAGTTCTTTCTTTTTCTATTCTAGATCCTCCTCTTCTTGTTTCCTCCGTATTTGATCTTTCTAAATCTAGGTTTTTCCTAGAAAAATAGAAAATGGGGCATTGTTCCCAGTCTTTTGCAACTATAACAAAGAGTTAATCCTCTCTTTATTTTAAATGACCCCCAACCTTTCTTGTACTGTGCACTGGGATCACAGTAACTAACCTGCAAAAAAATATTTCTAGGATCTTGCATCCATTTGTTAGTCCAAACATTCTTTCTATGCATAGGAATAACATATCTTTCACTATTCTTATCAAATCTACTTATATCAAATATTCTTTCTTCTAGTTGTGCCCTAGTTTTTAGACTAGGACAAAATCTATTAGACATACCTAGATCCATTCTGTCGAAACAAAAATTTTCACTTATCTTACCTTTCTCAGAGCACAAAGCTTTAAGATATTACCTCTTTTCTTCAGATCTGATTCCTTTCTTAGCACAGAGCTTCACAGTCCAATAGAATATTTCCCACTAAAGCAACAAATCTATGCACAGAGCTTTCTTTTCTTCAGTTCCCAGCAATCACAGTTTTAGGTCCTAGAAACGGAACCATTTGTTGGCATAAGGGCAGACTCGGGGTTCAACGCTTCAATAACACACCAACAAAACCCTAACTACCGACCCTTTCGACAACACTTATGAAGCAGATGAAGTCTCACCCAAGGTAGAGGCAGGGGTGGTTGCAGGAATCAAGTGTCTACAACCTAGATGGGACACAGATCTATGATTACAACACTTAACAGAGCACTTAGTAGTTAACATTCATTAATATTCACTTTGTAGAAGAAAACCCTAATTACAGAACAACTCGGTATTCACAAGATCCAATACATCCAAGCACTTAGCATTCATTCACATTACTAAGCACTAAGCTACTATATCAGAAACATCTAACATATATTATTTCACTAAGAATAAATCACATCAATAACATAACAACCACAATGCACAAAGAAACCACAACACAGGATATACGTGGTTCACCCCAGTGTGGGGCTACATCCACCAACTCTTCTCTTCTTTATTATCTTATGTCAATATTCTACAAGCACAGAGCCACAAGAACCCACTCCACATAGGACAGGAGATCTATGCACATCTCGCCATACCCTCCTTCCCCAAGCTAGGTTATAGCACAAATCCTTCCTACAATCACTTTCACTTAGCTCTGCAAGTTATCAACACACAGTATTCACGAAGAATTCACAACTATTTTCACTTAGCACATTACAGCACTTAGATTACAACTGAATTAGCACAGTGGCCAGATTACACACATAGGTCTCTCCTTACTTACATCGTTTAGCTTTCTATTTATACATTAAAAAAGGGCCTAAACATGGGTAAACCCATGGTCCAACATCCCCATACCCGTTACATAAACCCTAAACCCAAAAATTCCCTAAAAAGGGACCAAGATCCCGTGATCTCCACTTCGCCTTGCGCTCCACCTTCAACCAGCCTGACGAAGTCCCAAAAATGGTCAAACGTGACCCAGGTTCTCCAAAACTTGGTCAAGGGCCAACAAACATGCATAGGAGAAAATGAAATTCTAGGAGAGATAGGGAATAATTTTTACAAGTGGGAGGAAGAGAGGAAAGGGGATCTTAGTGCTAGGAATGGAAGGCAACCATATTGGGTATGGAAAAATAACTTGGTGGATCTAGGTCTTAAACCAATAATTAGGCTATCATGAATGTGAGTGATATTTTCTATTGAGAAATCACTAAATATCTTGTGAGAAGTCTACTGTGAGAACTCATGTTACAACTGAGATTCCTAGAATCCCCAAATGAGAGACTTCCTAGCAAATTTTTTATGGATCCCTGGAGGGAAGTGGGATATTATGAGGGACAATGTAGCAAAGAATGGGATATCATTCCTTGGATTTTTCAAGTTCAGGGGAAAGAGAGAAGGTGGATTGGAATTGTTGTAGGAGTTAGGATTCTGAGTATTAGGTTATTGTGTTTGGATAGTAGCCATCCATAGGAGGCATTCCTTCCTTGTGGACTCATAGCCCCATAACGAGGGTGGATTTTTGTCACCTTGTTATTGATAGAAATGGAATAACAAATCCTATGGATAGGAATAACATCCCTCGTATGTCACCAATTGGTGACATTTGATAAGATAAGTGTTTAAGTCACTATTTTTATTTATATTAGTCTTAATTTTGTTCTTAATTGTTAAATTTTATTGTGTGTTTTTGCATGTTAGGTATTTTTAAATGACACGCATTCATGATCCTAATTCTATATAGAATGAAATGAAACACGTACAAGCATAGCATAGAAAACAATAATGTAGTGAAAACCTAAATTCTATTAATGAATAAAATAATAGAATAATGTATAACACAAATTGGCTAGAATGGTCGTACCTTATCTTTGAAGAGAGAGAGAGAGAGATAGCGGCTACGCTCATTCATAAAAGGATAATAAAAGAGGTTGAAAGGATGGAATCTTAACATAAATTAAGAAATTTAAAGGTCCAAAACAATAAACCTAGGAGGATAAGTGCCAAAAGGTGTTTTCAAATGCCAAAATGTATTTTTGGGTGTTAGTTTCTATATCAACTTTTTGATAACATAACTTTTACATACATTCTTTGTTTTGTGTGTATATTAGCTCATTGGAATGCTCTAAATGAGGGAAGAAATGAAATAGTATGGAATATATTTTCCAAAAGTATATCTAGGTAAATCCAAGTTGGAATCACTTGTACAAAAATCTCATTAAGGGCCTCAAAATGGACCTAAAAGTTTAGGACCTAGAAAATCCCAAAAACTCATATCAAGACTATCGAGATGGAAAACCATATTTAATTAGTGGAAGAGGTTGGTTTCCACTGATATCCACTTGGATTTTTCCTTAACCATTAGGAATCAATGGTTTCCATTGAATCTATTTACCATAAGAGATGGGGAATCTGTCACTGAATATGAATCTAGGAGAGCCATTTTCCTTGTTGAAGAAGTTTTCCTTATTTGACAACTCAATATGTTTGTATGTTATGCTCGCATGTGCCATTGATATTGGTTTCCATTATTCAATCCACTAAATCATACTCAAGGAAGTCAGGATATAGTTCTATAGGATCCAATTTCTCAACCATCTCTGAGATGACTAGCAAAGGTGGGAAATATGGTTAAAGGAGCTCCACATTGAATACTAGGTGTAATCCAAGGAAGGGAGGAATACTCAATTCAAAATCATTTTCACCCACGGACTTTGTGATGGTGTAGGGCCCATATCGGAGTGGCATGAGCTTCCTGTGGGGACATGTGAATTTTTATTTCTACAAATGAAACCATACCTTGTTGCCAACMTAAAACTCRTGTGGAACATGATGTTGGTCATKTYRTTTMTCCTACTTGGCATTGGCCTTCTGCAATATATCATGAACCTATCATGAATATATGTTTAACATATGGAAGGATCGCATCCCATGTACATGGATACTCAAAATTGTACATGTGTAGGATATGCACAATCAACCTATTGACCAYTTTTGGTTTCCCATSTRTTTGAAAATGAAAGGAATTYGATTTGATAAACTTGTWGTCYATCAGAGACCATAAGTTGGACCAGAACACACTAAGGAACATGTTATCCCTATCTTAATACGGTTCACAGGAGAAAAAAATGAACCCAAAAATGGTTAAAGATGATCCTAACAATGGCCTTAGTTGTGATACTCTTTTTACGTGGTACCAAAATGGCCATCTTAGAGAACTGATCGAAATCCACAAAGACACAATCGTGACCATACTTAGTGGAGGGAAAAATTGACATGTAATCCATGGAGATTGACTCCCATGGCTTGTCTAGGATAGGGAGAGGATTATACATCCCTTTCTTCTTGATGATTGTTTAGAAATGGCATGAGTAATGCATGACCCGATATACTAGTCGATTTCCCATTGAAGCTTTGGCCAACAGAAATACTTCTAAAGTATTGTTACTGTATTTTCCACACCGAATTTCCATACCAACTGAATATAACGTGCCTCCCAAATTATCCTCTCATGCTCACTTGAAGGAACACAAAGGTGGCCTAGATATCACAAGAGGATATCCTAAAGGTGGAAGTCTGGTACTTTTTTCCCTACACTTAGTGTTTGATATGTAGAAATGAATTCAGAGTCACTATTGTACAATTTTTTCCACCTGAAGGTCTCATTCCCATATGAGTTAACAATTGTGTTTAGTACCACAATAGAGGGATGACTGAGGCAGTTTACAACACTTATCCTCATGTGAATTGTATTATCTTTGTTGCTACATTGAAATAAATAGAATTGTATTTCTTTCTTTTACATGTCTTTCTGCATACTAACTTACCTTCATGTCCAATGTATGTTCGGTGTTGCTACATTGAAATAAACATATTGTTTGGAAAGGAATATTAATTATTATATGCCACAACATAGGGGGTTGAAGCACAATCTTTGAAAAGGTATACCAATTGTGCTAGTAAATCAAACACACAAAATGGGTGGGTGCATATAATATTGACTAGAAAATTATGATTTGGAAACAATGGGCCTTTGTTGAGACATCCCGCTTCGAAACATTGCCCTCCCCATTTCTAATTTTCCTACTTTTTATTATCCATTTTTTTCCCTCTTCTATACTTAACCAAATTTCCCTTCGTTTTTCTCGTCTACTTTCACTTTCTGGATTTAGAAAAATTATGGACAATATACAATTCATATGCTTATTTAGTCCTTTTGATGTTCATCTACACATGCTTGCATAAAAAAATGTTGGATTAGTGACATGGCCATGAGCAGTCAATCATCGCAAACATCAACAGATCGACAAGGCCAAAGGTAAATATGCATATATTGTGTTCCTCATATGTTTACAAAACAAATATCCTCAACTATTTATTCATCTATTATATGGTAAATATGTTGATGTCATCTGCAACACATAATTTGCAGTTCACAAGAAATATCAACGAGTGCAAGTGAGACGTTGAGCATAGTGCAAGTTCCACAGACTAAGAGATCTGGTTGCAAAACTCTAGCTCCACACTTCATCCAAGTTGTGCATCTACTTGTACATTTATGCCAGGAAAAAAGAAAAAAAAAAATAATGCCGACTACCATTCACATTACTTTTCCTATTCAAAAAATGTCACCAGGTCTAAACTTATAACACCCAAAATAGTATCAATAGAGGGCTTGAACAATCGCCGAACTGGAAAAGTGTCCGTCGGGGACATAATGGTCGTCTATAGCACCTACTTGGACAAGGAAAACAAAACTAGATCCATTATGCATGCTGACATGACAGACAACGAAGCCCTAATGACAGCCACGCTGACTATTCCCACACAACTTGTCCAGAAACATGCAAAAAATATATTTCCAGGCAATGGGATATCCATTACAAGTTTTAATATATTTCCCAAAACAGTATATGACTGTGGTGATTGTGATCGGATTATATCACTCAACGAAACAAGTATTGTGGAAAAAAATCCCGCTATTTGTTCAAAATGTCGTTTCGTCCTAGACACAACTATCAGCCAACTTGCACAGAGCAACGACACTTACCCAATCGGAACCATTGGTGCATTTGTCACACTCACGAGAAAACTTGTCTCGCAACACATTCTCCATATAAAAGATGGAGAGTTAGACAATGACAAGGCAATGGTACCATTCTCCATATCCAATTTTGTCCTTTACTTTCACATGTCCATGTATCTTGGTTATGTTACACAATTATTGCATTGTTCCATGCTGCAGTTGCAATTGTTCGACACCTATTCAAATTTGTTTTCCTCAATGGAACAACAATTGCATAAAGGGAAATTTCCACTTATGCTCTTCAAAAATATAACAAAGAAAAGAGATGTTAAAGAAAGGATTTTTTGCATAACCCAAGAAGCATTTGTAACAGAATTGTGAATAGACATAGTACATGATCTCAAGAAACTAACTATATCTACAACTATCTCATAAACAATGATACAATTGATTATCTATGATGCTGTAAAAAATTCCCTTACATATATAGACATTGCCTCAATGTTGCCATCTAAACCATAGGAAACACAATCGTACATTAT
>JASDQU010515115.1:69313-82139 GCA_032191745.1 Picea mariana | reverse complement strand
TAATTTGTTCATGGCCCAGAATTGCATGAAGCAACAAGTAGATCAAGGCCATTCTAAACATCAATTTGTTGAAGGGGATCAAGTGTTTCTTCGACTGCAACCTTACAAGAAAAATTCCCTCAAGGATGACCATTGTCAGAAACTGGCACCCAAATTTTATGGTCCTTATACTATTCTCAAGAATGTGGGATAGGTGGCCTATCAATTATATTTTCCCATTCGTTCTAAGCTCCATCCTATTTTTCATGTTTCCTTCTTAAAGAAGGTGATTGGAACTAAGTTCCAAACTCAAACCAAACTTCCCAAGTTGGACGAAGAAGGCTCCATTTGGATACAACCAAAAGAATGTTTGGACCAACATGAGCATCATATGCTTCAGTGAACCATAAAGGAAGTGTTAGTCCAATGGAAAGAAACAACCCCAACAGATGCCACTTAGGAACCAAGTACCATTTTGCAACAATTTCCACATCTCAAGCCTTGAGGACAAGGTTGTTTTTAAGGGGGAGGACATGTTAGGGACCTAACCCCTCATGTAGTTAGAATAATATATTTCGATGTAATAAAGGTCAATATTAATAAGGCCTAGCAATAAGGAAGAATAAGTCGAATGTAAGAAGACCTAATAGAAGATTTCGCTTCTAGAAGGATCTTCCTCTAGATGGTTCTTTTGATAGATATATTTAGTATAAATAAGAGTTGAGGGTATGAGAACTTTTGTCTTGGATATTATTGTAATAGAGCTCTACTCTGATGGACGTTTCCCCCTTGAAGAGGCAAGTGAACGTTTCTCTCAGTAATCAAAGTGCTCTTTCTGGTGTTATTATGGTATCATTTTGGTATTATTGTGGTGTTCTTCTGGTTATATTGTTGTTCATCTACCATTTCTAGAATTTTATTTTTGTTCTGCATACTTTTTATATATTGAATATTACATATATTTCAATTTGTGATCCAGTTACTTGAATGGATGTATTGGTTTTACCATATCATTTGAGTATGAAACAAAATTGGCTAGAAGTAGGAGTGTGCACAAATAAGCTTGCCATGCAAGTATTTGGTTTCCAGTTTGAGTACAACATTCAATTTGCATTTGGTTTGAAATAGTATGTTCATGTTTCAGAATAATTTGGAGAAATTTGGAAGGAGGTGAAGGAATCCTTTCCCATGGATAAGGCACTAGAATTGCAATGTTCTTGGAAACTCACATGGAGCATGCCATCCCCTTTGGAGCCAATGTTAGCACATGAAATGTTCAGGAGTCAAAAAATTATGACCTTAGTTCATGTAAGAGTCTTGGTGTCATACTATCAATTGTCATCATGAAGGAGTACCAGAACCAAAAGACGAATAAAAAATGATCCTCCACATCAACATAATTTTTTTCAAGGTTTATTTTTTTGCACACAATTACAACATTAAGTGATGGTTTTGGATTTTGACTTAAACATAGCATCTTTTTATGTTTCTTCAAGGTTACTTTAGGTTGAAAATATCTTGCAACATCTTGTGGAAGTTCTATCCTAATTCAGGTACAATTTTTGAAAGGTTGGAAAACTTTTGCAAGAAAATATGCTGCTATAGGAAAGTTCGCAACACCTGGACTCACTAACGTTGTGAACTGGTAATTTGGGACAGTTTGTAGCAATTAACACACAACAAATTCATGTTTTGATCGTAACGTTTGAATTCCAATATGGGCTCTTCTAAAATTTGGTCTGGAGAAGCACCATATTACCACTGACTTTCTGAAAAAACATCAGCCCGACCTTGTTTGTATTTTGGGAGAAAAGGAAAAATCATCACCTCTAGGAAAGTTCACAGTGCATGTTGTCAAAGGCACTGCAAACTCTAACAGTCTGACAAATATGAGCTATGGGAAGGATGCCAACTATGAGAGAAAGTTCAAATGGTTTCCTAAGAGTTAGTTTGACATGAGGGACATGTGTTCCATATCTATATCAAGCAACATGACCTATTTCATAAGGATTTATCACCATAGACAAGATCCCGAAAAATAGGAATTTGTTATGTTTTTGTTGGAATATTTTGTAACAGACTCCTAAATAGAGGAGAATCCTATGTATCTCCTTGGTTTCGAACTACTTAGAGTAGAGAGAGATCATTAACTATATATGAAGTGGATTTTGAGAAGGAAATTGTTGGATTCATGATCCAAGAGAGGAGAGAGCTGGAGGAGTAGTTTTAGTTACTCATTTGTAAGCCTGAGGGCCTGTTTGTAATCAAAATTTCTACCATTAAAGATTCATGAGAGTTTTTTATCAGATTGTATTATTTGTTTTCCATTTCTCTTGTCATATTCTTGATTGAATATATTGCAGGTTTTGAGGATCATAGCTACCATTGATTGATGGATTCATGAACAACAGAGGATCTGTTGTAGCTTTCCCATTAAATCATTGTTTATTGTTTAAGCAATCTTTAATTTGTTTGCATAAATGATATCTATACAATGGATGTTATTCCTTTTGTCATATTTTCTATGCTTCTACTCATAATTATATATCCCTTTTGTCTGGTATATAGTTTGATTGCCTTTGATCTGTAGGATTTTATGACTCCATGCCCATTGGAATGCCTCTGTAGACTGTTTGCTTGCCTCTCCCTTTCTTACTTAGTCTTCTTGATCCACTCAAGTATAAATATATTTTAAATAATTTTTATTCTGATGGGTACTAGGCTTACATCTACAATAATATAGGTGTGACTTCCAGTGCTAACAACATCCTCCCATCACCTCTATAATAAGATGACTCCCTTTCCATAACTTATGCTCTGGCCTCAACCAACAAACATAAATCCTCTCCAACATCCAAGGCACACAAAGACCAATCCATTCTTGAACCAGTGCTTCCCTTCAACATTAAATTCGACGACCTCACATTCATGAAGGTATCACTCCTCAACTTTGTAGATTATAACATTTAGGATCCCCATTATTTCCCTGAATTGTAGAAAACAAAGTATACAGAGGTTATTCGTCATGAAGAAATCACTACCAAAAAAGTGATGCAAGCGTTGGAAAGACCATTGAATAAATTTGGCATCCTCTTCCTCCTAAAATGTCCACATTTTGGTCGAGGAAAAAATGTTCAATCGTGCTTTATGTTCCACATTACAAGAGTGCAAGGGGGATACCTTTGGCTCAATCAACAGTATCCAGGGCCACTTGAATGATCACGAGAAAAAATATAATTATTTGATGCAAGATGTCAAAACTATTGTTCCATCCATTGTGATGGTCATTCCATAAGGTAGTTGGCTCAAGGATGAGCCAAATAATAGTGGTGGGGGCTTGTTGGCATCCAAAGTTTTGGGTTTAATCATCGTGCATACAAAAATGAAATTGTGCACACACACTTCAATTTTTTTCCAAGTCTTGCGTGTCGATATTAAATACTTTCAAGTACACACCTATCCAAGTTTTTTTATTTGCGCCGAAAATCAAGAAGAAGGTCGTTAAGATAAAGAAAGGAATCATCAAGAAATATCCCTGAATCATTACTACCAACAACATAAGGGATTGTGGTATAATTGAAGGATGATTTGGTCATGTCATTGATATTTCCTTGAGGAAGAAAGCCTACATTTAATGATTTCAAGTACAAGAAGTGTGCGAGGTAGCCATCAATAGAGGGAGTGGAGTAGAGAAAGCAGAAGTAGAGCTCCCAAGTAGAGAAAACTATAAAAGGCATCAATGACACCAGAATTAGAGTTATACAGTTCATTAGTAAGAGTCCTTGTGTCATAGAGATAAACACCATGCTCACTTTAAGCCTATTGTAATGTTGTGCTACTATCTGAGTATACAAAGATTCTGTTATAAGTCTGTAGTATGAAGGAGGTGTGCACTACGAACTAGATCGTATTATTGAAAAATTATATGAATAAGATCTGAAAATCATTTGTTTCCACTTATGGATTCCCTGATGTATAATGCATGTTTGAGTTGAATGGAATGAAAGGAATAATAATGTTATTTTTGTTCTGATCTACTTGGGGTCTATTATGCATTGTTGAGTTATGTGTGTGTATAATTTTGATTCTTAGTACATATGAGTTATCATACATGAAATGCACATATATTGGTTGAGATGGATCCTTGTATATATGAATTTCATCACCGTCACAAGACCTTATGGTATTTATGATCTCCTATGTATCTCGGGTGAGACCTTCCTTTTCCCTGATCAAGTATTTATATGTTGATGATTTGGGGTTATTGTTGGTAAAATTTGGAGGAACCCTAGGTATAAAACCCCCAGCGTGAGAAAGGATGCGTGAAAGCATGATACAGGTCAAGGAAGGATTGATATGCCAATACCTTTTGGTCTTTGTGATGGCCTCTGCATCTCGGGTGAGACTGAGACCTTCCTTGACCTTGCTTAAGGATTGATATGCCAATGATTTGGGGTTGTTGTTGGTCAACTCTGGATGAACCTTGGGTCTAAAACCCCCAATGTGAGAAAGGACATGCGAAATTGTGAAACAAGCCAAGTATTGGTTCCATTGTTGGGACCCAAAAGTCTTGTATGGAATGATGAAGGAAATAAATGAGTTGGAATCCATCGAAGGAGGAGATTCAAGATTGGGTAGCTGAAAACAACAAGAGTTTGTCATGTTATTGAATGGAAATACATGTATATCTACTCTGATATGCATGAGCCATTATTTTCTAAATGTTTCGTGTCTGTTACATGAATGGTTGAAAAGGAAAGATGCTATCAATTAGAATGCATTTCTATTGCAACCAATAATTTGCGATTAAGATAATATTGATAGATTGAAGGTGATAGATAATAAGTGTTTTCGGGATATTTAGTTTTTGTTTTATCGAGTGAAGGAAGGCTACATTATTTAGTTTTTTGTAGAATATAACGATTATTTAAGCGAGGCTGAAAGAAATTTTGAAGAAGGTCCAAGCAAGAGGATGCTAGAAGAGATTCCCTTTTGGATCAAGATGTTTTTCATAGAAAGAAGGATGATGGACATGGATCATGATAGAGTAGCTGAGTAAACCCCCTAGCATTGGGGGTGGGGGATTTGGGAAAGGTGGGGGAAAAGGAGCTAGAAGATGGATCCATTGAGGTGGACCAAAGGAGTTGTTGAGATGAGGTGAGTATTGGAATGGACCCAAAAGAGAAGAGGAGATAAAGAGTCGAGAGATACACAATAAGAGATGATATGAGAAGAAAAGATGAACAAAGGAGTAGATAAGGGTTATCCAAGGGTGTGTGATGAGGTGTTGTTCCCAGGATGAAGAGAAAAATACACCAGGTAGTGGTGTGGGAAAGGATTTTGTGCCAAAGGGGAGCACAAATGAGGAAAATCCTGCTAATAGGCTTGGCATTGAAGATACCGGTAGTGAGTGTAGTGATAGTGAGGGCCTAGGTGATGAAGCCCATACCCTTTAGATGTTTCTGTATGCCACAAATTTAAAAGAGAAGAGATAACATAGTTTTGGTGCATGGATTAAAATTTGTGGTGCACCAATAGGATCAATAGATGATGCTCAAAATTGTAGTGCACAATCAAGAGAGGAAGGTGAAGACCACACACTGATGCACTAGAAAGAAGAGAAGTTGTTGCACAGTGCAATGATGCATTGATCAGAGGATAATTTTGCACCCAACATAGTGGCAGTGCACGGATAGGAGAGGAAAATTGTGTGTGTAGTGGTAGTGCATGGATAGGAGAGTAGAATAGTGTGCATAGTGGAAGTGCATGGATAGGAGAAGAAAATAGTGTGCATGGTTGCAGTGCATATGCAGGATTATAAGATGGAGCACAGAGTGTTGGTGCGCTAGAATAAGAAGAAGATGGAGGATCCCATAGTGGTGGGGGATATGTATGGATGATTGTATATTATCTTGCACGGATACAAGTAGAAAACTCTTTGGTTCCCCTCACAAGATTTGTCAGAAGAAGATGGACTTACCCCCTCTTTGTACCACCCCCCTTGTTCATTTTAAATCAATAAAAAAACACAAAATATACTGAAGAGATTGAAGTATAATAAAGAGAAGAATAATAAATAAGTGATGAGACAAGTGAAGAAGAAGGATAAGTCAGTGTTACTTCACCTAGAGAAGCTCTGGTGTTGAGAAATAAAACCGCTAATAGTCAGAGAGGAGTAACTAGTTCATGCTTAGGAATGGTGAATCAAGATATTACATTAAGGTTACCCATGTTCCATGGAATGGGTAGAGATGATGCAGAATAAAATTGGCTTACATGTGAAGTGATCTGGTCTATGAAGAGGATCATAGTTGAAGTTGCAAATATTGTGTAGCTGGAAACCACATTCAGGGACAACGCCTTGACATGGTATATGAATTATAAGGATACTACGCCAACAGGATAGGAAAGGTCCCTGGTCGATATTAAGTAGGATCTTCTTAGGGAATTTCATAAGACCAAGTTATAATTCCAGTGTATCTTGGAGATAAAATAAATCAAGTGGAAGGAGGAAGTAAGATCTCTGATGGAGATCATCTGCTTCAAGTAAATTCATCTGCTTCAATTCTTCTTAACTCTAGGAGGAAGTAAGATCTGTGATGGAGATCATCCCAGGGTTTGTATGGACTAGTCATTGCCTCTATGATTTATTTTTCGGAGGGAAGGACTAAGTCTAAAGAATCAATATCAGCAAGGGAACCTCAAGCCCAAGTAGGCTCTAAAATCGTATCTAACTCTTGCACGGGAGTCGGATTGGGGTTGGCAGAAGTTTGTTGGACTATAGAGTACACAACTTATACCATGGACAAGGGCATGGCCATGCCATGGTGACCTGTCCCTTCCATCATGCTTGATGGGGAAGGAACATTCCACGGATTGTGAAAGTAAGTCGTACGAAACGACGAGACTTGAAAAATATCAACCTTAGGATGGTTTGACAGAGACTTAATATCGTTGGGAGGGGGTGGGTAATCGAAAGTACCCATCAAAGGTGGGCACAAACCAACCCTTATGTTGACGGTGTCAGGTTGAGGGTTATCAATCATTGGGACCATGGATGCCCCCGATGAAGGGTTAGAATGGGAGAAAGACAACTGATCAATGGTCACTATCCGGTCCTCATGTGGAAACGACAAGACTTGAAAAATAGTATCAACCACTGCTTTCATAACATAAGTCCAACTCCTTCCTAACAGAAGATTATAGTCAAGTTGAGCATCGAATACTTCAACTTTGACGCACACGGTTTTCCCCCCTAAATGCATGGGGAAAGAGGGAATGATTCCATGTGGTCGGAAAGAATGACCATTGAAAGAGGTAAGAAGAGTTGGTGACAAAGACAAAATGGGTTGGCCTATAGCCTTCCAACACGCCAAAGACATTACGCATGTCAAGGCATCCTCATCAACCACTGTGTGGAAAATGTTCCATGTAAAAATTTTCGTGGTATAAGCCACTACTATCTGAAACACAACGTGGTAAGGGAAACGAGGTTTTAAGTTGGCCGTATCAAGCATGATCGTGCCCAGATTACAAATCTCAAAAGATCCTAAAGCAGCTAACAAAGCCTTTCTCTGGGAAGGGAAACTCTGGAGGACTTCCAAATCAGACATCGCACAAGGGTTTTGTGACAAATCCTCCACCACAGAGTAGTTTTGGGTGACCCTTGCATTCGGGTTGTGAGAATCTTTCTTGAATGCACCTTTTGGGATGCGTGTCATTGTTTCTCCCAACGTCTTCTCAATCTGGAGAGGAAGAGGGGGGATCTCAGCTTCTTTACTCTTCTTAGAGGATCTAGGCATTTCGTAATCATGCGCTCTGGTTGATATGTATGCATCACCTTTCATCATGTACACATTCACGGATGAAGGATTGCTAGAAGACAGAGGAGGTCTTTGACTGCCCCCTTCCGCGCTCATTGAGGCTTGAGTTAAATTTTTCCCATGTTGGAATGGGTTCTTTAACACAGTAGGCTGTTGTTGTGCCAATAACTTTTGGGCCTCTGCGAGCCGAGGGCACTGAAAAGTTGGGTGGTATTTTGTGCACAAATTACAAAGATACTTCATCTTTTTCTTTTTAGTGTTTCCCCCACCAGCATTATTGGTAGGTTTATTATCCTCCTTACCCTTATTTTGTTGTTTCTTCTTCCTGTCGGGATGTTGGTTGTCCTTTGGGTTTGTCGATTATATGTTGTGTACATCTAACATTTGCGTAGGGGGAGAAGCTGGACCAGTGGTTTGGCTGGCCACTTTCTATTGTATCGACAATTTTTGCAATTGTTTTGATAGTGTATCAATGGACTTAGGTCGTGTTGAACTAACAATACCATCGACATGTGGTCCAACTCTCTATTTGGTTTTTTCAAGAATTTACTTAGGTGCATCTGGAAATATTTCATAAAGTAGGCCAGATTGCGAGTAAGTCATCTCAAGCTGTTGAGCTCTCATTATCGCATCTTATTTAGAAAATACTCCCGACGTCGCTACATCTTTGGATAACTGGGGTACCAAAGAATTAAGGAACCACTCCAACAAAATTCTGGTGGGAATGGTACTCTTATCAAACTCTTCTGACATCTCCATTCTCGGATGTGATCGGAGATATGGACCACCTTGGTTTGCTCAAAGTTGGCCAACAATTTGGTGCTGACATCGTATCTCACAATTAATTGGAAATGGTTTAAGAAATCCATTGGCAATTCGGCGAAGGAAGAGTATCTTGAGCAGTCAAGCTCAATGTACCATTTCACAACACTCCCTATGAGAGTGCATTGAAACAAGCGCAACTGGATGGAGTCGTCTTTCAATGAGTTAGATGAGCACCAAAGGTGAAAAGTAGTCACATGATCACCTGGATATTCGTTAGGTTTGGCTTCGAACTTGGGAATGTCAGAAGGCAACTTGGTCAGCATAGGAGGCTAATGCAGATCATGACAAATGGGGTCATTCAAAAACCTCGTTAAGTCAGGAAAATGCAAAGTTGTTAGGAATGGTAAATTGGGATGCTAATTATGACCTTGGAAAAAGGGGCCTGGATTTTGACTGGCACCAGTTTTTTAGGAAAATTTTGGCTGCTGTCTAGGATTTTGGTAAAAACCTTGTCCAGCACTAGCTCACGAATTTTGCGTTTGTTGAGGCATCGTCGACTGACTTCCATAGAAGGAAAAAGGAGGTTGGTCTTGCATTGCATTCCGAGGATTTTGAGAGGGGATGCCCCCTACCGACCCGATGGGCATAGGTGTTGAACCTTGCTCGAGGTTCTAATGACTTTGGAAAGGGTTTCCCCTTGTCGGCATCCATGACGAGGAAGCTGATCCTTGCCAGGGATTCCAAGGTCATTGGGGGGAAGGGTTCCTGGGTTTTCCCCCTGTGCAGGAATAGTACCCCGCATAGGATTTAGTTTTCCATAACTAGGGTTTCCCCCAGTGGGGAAAGTAGTAGATGAGAAAACATTGTTAGAAAATACACCAAACAAAGAGAACGGTGTCAAACCTACCGACTGACTATTAGAAGGCAGTCTTTGACTACTCACTCCATACGAACCATAGTTCATTCTTGTCCTAATGGATTGCTGGTGAGCACCGCTGAGTGAAGGGAATGAAGGAGGTATGTGACCCCCTCCGTAAGGGAAAGAATTATAAGGATTTGGAATACCCCCATGGATCCTTGTAGAGGAGTGTTTGAACTCCTTGACCCTAGACTTAGAGTTGGTTGAGTGGAGTGAAAAATGACAACATTTGGATCGAATCCAGGCATTCTGTATGTGAATGGAGGGCCTATCACATTCTGAGAAAAAGAAGCAGTGATCACCACCAAAGATAGTAGCAGACCATTTCCCAAAGTAGAGGCAGTCGAGACCATAGTGGCCGGAATTGACGTTAGTTGGTTAGGAGGTGGAACACCCCTAGTTGTGATAGCCGTAGGGGGAATATGATAATTCCCTGAAGAAGTTGTGGGATTTGGTTCCATCTCTTCTTGGGATGGTATGAAACAAGATGTTCATAATTTTTTTGCTGAATGTGATGTGTGTCAACGCAACAAGGGAGAAACAATCAAATATCCAGGCACACTACAAATGCTTCCGATTCCACCTGCTATTTGGAGGGATATCTCTATGGATTTTATTGTAGGCTTACCTAAATCAGGAAATAAATTAGTCATCATGGTAGTAGTTGATCGTCTTTCCAAGTATGTTCATTTTTGTGCTCTTCAACACCCATTTACAACATCCACTATGGCTCAACTTTTCATGGATCAGGGCTTCAAGCTTCTTGGCATGCCACATTATATTGTTTCTGATCATGACCCAACTTTCAACAACAATATTTGACAATAATTGTTCAAGCTCCAAGGCACCCAATTGCATCTCAACTCAGCTTATCATCCCCAGATTGATGGTCAAACTGAAGTTGTCAACACGTGTTTGGAAACATATTTGAGAAGTTTTTCCTCAGAAAAGAAAATTAGTGGGCTCAATGGTTACCACTAGCTTAATGGTGGTACAACACTTCATACCATAAAACTACCCACATGACTTCTTTTGAAGTGGTATATGGAAAAAATCCACCTTCAGTTCTCTCATATTTCTAGGTGTCTCAAAGGTCCAGGAGATTGACCAAACTCTTATATTTCGAGAGGATATTCTCCATACCCTCAAACATAATTTGTTCATGGCCCAGAATTGCATGAAGCAACAAGTAGATCAAGGTCGTTCTAAACATCAATTTGTTGAAGGGGATCAAGTGTTTCTTCGACTGCAACCTTACAAGAAAAATCCCCTCAAGGATGACCATTGTCAGAAACTGGCACCCAAATTTTATGGTCCTTATACTATTCTCAAGAATGTGGGATAGGTGGCCTATCAATTATATTTTCCCATTAATTCTAAGCTCCATCCTATTTTTCATGTTTCCTTCTTAAAGAAGGTGATTGGAACTAAGTTCCAAACTCAAACCAAACTTCCCGAGTTGGACGAAGAAGGCTCCATTTGGATACAACCAAAAGAATGTTTGGACCAGCATGAGCATCATCTGCATCAGTGAACCATAAAGGAAGTGTTAGTCCAGTGGAAAGAAACAACCCCAACAGATGCCACTTAGGAACCAACTACCATTCTGCAACAATTTCCACATCTCAAGCCTTGAGGACAAGGTTGTTTTTAAGGGGGAGGACATGTTAGGGACCTAACCCCTCATGTAGGTAGAATAATATATTTCGATGTAATAAAGGTCAATATTAATAAGTCCTAGCAATAAGGAAGAATAAGTCGAATGTAAGAAGACCTAATAGAAGATTTCACTTCTAGAAGGATCTTCCTCTAGATGGTTCTTTTGATAGACATATTTAGTATAAATAAGAGTTGAGGGTATGAGAACTTTTGTCTTGGATATTATTGTAATAGAGCTCTACTCTGATGGAGGTTTCCCCCTTGAAGAGGCAAGTGAATGTTTCTCTCAGTAATCAAAGTGCTCTTTCTGGTGTTATTATGGTATCATTTTGGTATTATTGTGGTGTTCTTCTGGTTATATTGTTGTTCATCTACCATTTCTAGCATTTTATTTTTGTTCTGCATACTTTTTATATATGGAATATTAAATAGATTTCGATTTGTGATCCAGTTACTTGAATGGATGTATTTGTTTTACCATATCATTTGAGTATGAAACAAAATTGGCTAGAAGTAGGAGTGTGCACAAATAAGCTTGCCATGCAAGTATTTGGTTTCCAGTTTGAGTACAACATTCAATTTTCATTTGGTTTGAAATAGTATGTTTATGTTTCAGAATAATTTGGAGAAATTTGGAAGGAGGTGAAGGAATCCTTTCCCATGGATAAGGCACTAGAATTGCAATGTTCTTGGAAATTCACATGGAGCATGCCATCCCCTTTGGAGCCAATGTTAGCACATGAAATGTTCAGGAGTCAAAAAATTATGACCTTAGTTCATGTAAGAGTCTTGGTGTCATACTATCAATTGTCATCATGAAGGAGTACCAGAACCAAAAGATGAATAAAAAATGATCCTCCACATCAACATAATTTTTTTCAAGGTTTATTTTTTTGCACACAATTACAACATTAAGTGATGGTTTTGGATTTTGAGTTAAACATAGCATCTTTTTATGTTTCTTCAAGGTTACTTCAGGTTGAAAAAATCTTGCAACATCTTGTGGAAGTTCTATCCTAATTCAGGTACAATTTTTGAAAGGTTGGAATATTTTTGCAAGAAAATATGCTGCTATAGGAAAGTTCGCAACACCTGGACTCACTAACGTTGCGAACTGGTAATTTGGGACAGTTTGTAGCAATTAACACACAACAAATTCATGTTTTGATCGCAACGTTTAAATTCCAATCTAGGCTCTTCTGAAATTTGGTCTGGAGAAGCACCATATTACCATTGACTTTTTGAAAAGACATCAGCCCGACCTTGTTTGTATTTTGGGAGAAAAGGAAAAATCATCACCTATAGGAAAGTTTGCAGTGCATGTTGTCAAAGGCACTGCAAACTCTAATAGTCTAACAAATATGAGCTATGGGAAGGATGCCAACTGTGAGGGAAGGTTCAAATGGTTTCCTAAGAGTTAGTTTGACATGAGGGACATGTGTTCCATATCTAGATCAAGCAACATGACCTATTTCCAAAGGCTTTATCACCATAGACAAGATCCTGAAAAATAGGAATTTGTTATGTTTTTGTTGGAATATTTTGTAACAGACTCCTAAATAGAGGAGAATCCTATGTAGCTCCTTGGTTTCGAACTACTTAGAGTAGAGAGAGATCATTAACTATATATGAAGTGGATTTTGAGAAGGAAATTGTTGGATTCATGATCCAAGAGAGGAGA